>VNKC01002296.1:0-106826 GCA_008042775.1 Drosophila pectinifera
ATATATTATATATTTATATATTTTATATATTTATATATTATATATATATATATATATATTTATATTTTATATATATATTTATATTTTATATTTCATATTATTAAGAATATTAAGTTAATAAAAGAGTCAATATATATGTACTTACATCAATTAAGCTGTTTATATATTTATGAATGCAATTTTGTTAAGCATCCTATAGAATCATATCTTTTGTCACCAATTAGTCTTGGATATATATTTATGTTTTATATTTGATATAAATATTTATATAAATAATATCACATTAATTTAGAATATTAAGTTCATAAAATATTTAATATATGTATTTGTACATGCATTAATTAAGCTGTTTATATATGTATGCAATTTAGCTAAATATCCGATTAAACCATAATATTTTCTTAAATATATTTTTATATTTTATATTAATATTTATATTAGTTATATTATATTAATTTAGAACATTAAGTTCATAAAGTAGTTATTATTAAGTACATATTTACATCAATTCTGCTATTTATATATGTATGTAATTTAGTTATAATATATGTATATATGTATATATATATATATATGTACATACATAAACTATGCTGTTTATATATGTATGTATGCAATTAAATAATCAATCATATCTTTTGTTACCAATTCCCCCACCCTCTTTTTACGCTTGTAACCGAATTTGTTTCTTGACCTTGAAAAGATTTCGGCTTGAACACACTTTGCGTGCTATGCTTGTACTCACACAAGCAAGCGCGTTCTATTTTTAGATTTTTACGCTCTCAACTTTGAGCAATCTGAGAGAGCACGAATTTCGTAGACAGCAGAAGAGTAGCATGCATATTGCATCTTAGGGATTACAGAGAGCACAAGTCACGGAGCCCTCAAAGCTAGGTGGTAAATATTAAGTATTGATTAAAAATAGTGTATATGAAATGTGTGCGTGTGTTTATATACTTTAACTTAAAATCTGGAACATTTCATATACACATATTTTCAAGCAATACTTAAAATTTACCACCTAGCTTTGAGTGCTCCGTGACTTGTGCTCTCAATTGTTGCCTGACCTACGCCAACATGTCCTGTTTGACGTCACAAATTCTGTGAACATTGTTTTTTCGCTAGCACATATATAGAAATAAATGATAAACTGCTGAACGGATTTTGATGAAATATACACCATAATGCAAATAATTTCGATTTCAGTTACGGGGTATTCCTAATTTATACAATTGCTTAAAACAAAACAATATTTAAATTAAAGTTGGCGTCGAAAATACCGCATAGCCAGCCCCCGGCAATATTTTGAATATTAACATTACGCTGTAGTCTGGTGGAGCGACTGGTTCATAACTGGTTCAAGCTCCTGACGGCTGATTTTCACGTCCCCACTGTAAGGTGATTTTTTCAAATTGTGGCGGAAGGATTTTATTTAAATTTTCACCCAATGTTCTTTATTATATCCCCAATATGCTTATATACCGTGCTTATTGGCACACGACCGGAGAGAGGAGCTATATGACTTTTAATTTTTGGAGTCTGTTTTTGTATGGGAGCTTCCCATAGGTTGGCCCACTGTTGGGTGATTTTCTAAAAAACTGACTATAGGAATTTATTGAAATTTTGTGTGGTAATACTTGAAGAAAGGCTCCATATTCTGGGGTGCCGTGCATGTTGGCACACGATCTGTGAGGGGAGCAATTTAAAAAAATGTTGGGGGGACGTTTTTCTAATGGATATCTAAGGCAATTCCCCAAAACGGTCACTTACTGTCCGTAGCTCAGTATTTTTGTAGTATCCGGAAGTCGGTCACACAGGCTTTATTTTTTGAAATGAAAAGGACATTTCTCTCTCATTTACAATTTTTGTTGTTTAAAGATGGCAACTTAAACCAGAACTAAAATTTCCACCGCCATGTTCATTAGGATAACCCTGAACAGTCTTATAGTGTCGGTCGTACTTGTAATCCTTGCAGTTTACTTGTACCGGCTTCCTGGAAAAACTAGTGAGTACCCAGAAAGGAAGCAATCACACACACAGTTAGCCAACATCTCTGCCCACAGCCAAACATAAGGTGCCCAGGAGACCACCGCCGAACCCCGAGGATCCCCTGCCGCCGTCAGATTCGCCGCTGCACCAATTCTCCCGGGCGGCCATATGCTCTGACAATAATGTGTGCAGCCTGCTTGCGAGGAACGCCCTGGAAAAAGGCGGCAGCGCGGTGGATGGTGCACTCGCTGCCCTTCTCTGCAACGGTCTCGTCGGGATGCAGAGCATGGGACTCGGCGGCGGCATGCTGATGAACATCTATGTCCACGAGGAGCGCAAGTCGTACAGCATCCTCGCTCGGGAAATAGCTCCGCTGGCGCTGCGGGCAGAGAACTTCTCCGCCTTCCGCGACGAACAAGAGTTCAAGCAGTCCAGCTGGTCCATCGCCGTGCCAGCCGAGCTGGCTGGTTATGCCCAGGCACATCAACGATTCGGCAGGCTGCCGTGGTCGGAGCTTGTGCAGCCAACGGTGGAGCTTTGCCGCAGTGGCTATCGGCTGTACAAGCACCAGCACGATGGCCTTTTGCTGAACCAGGACATGATCAAAAGCGACCGTCGGCTGCGGGAGATGTTTATCGACCCCGATTCTGATTCTGGTCAATTTTGGCCCATCGGGCGTGTCATCCAGCCACCAGCTCAATTGTGCGAAACCTATGAGCGCCTGGCCCTGGAGGGACCCCTCAGTTTCTACAATGGATCGATCGCCGATGACCTGCTAGCTGACTTGGAGGATATTGGAAGTGTTATTACGAGGGAAGACTTGAACCGCGCCGATGCCAGGCTGAGCAGTGCACTTGTGATGCCTCTGGATGAGTACGACCTGCACTTGACGCCACCACCAGGCAGTGGTCATGTTCTGGGCTTCATCATGAACATACTGCGAAGGTTCCGAGCAGATTTCGCACGCAACCGCATAATGGAAGCCCGGGATATACATCGGATGGTCGAGGCCATGAAGTTTGGCTTCGTCAAGCGCTGGCAGCTGGACGAATCAGCCGACGAGGAGGTGAATGCAGAGGCTTTTGTCTCTTTCTGATTGTCTATCCCTTTCGAACTGACGTCTTATTAGAATATCTTCTCTTTCTAGCTCCTAGCCAGTCTGATTAGTCCTGAATTTGCCAAATTTGTGGCAGCACAAATTAATGACTCGCAGACCTTTAATAGCTCAGAGTTCTATGGAGATTCCCTTGGGCTACCGGTACGGGATGAGCACGGTACCGCACACACCTCGGTGCTCCTTGGCAACGATGCCGTTTCAGTCACCAGCTCCATTAACTTCTAGTAAGTCTATCCCAGTAAATCTCTCTGATCTCTTTTATTAAAGCTGAATACCCTACTTTCTTCCAGCTTCGGCAGTGGACGCACGGGAAGGCGCACAGGTGTGCTGTTCAACAATGCCATGTCGGACTTTTCCATTGAGCAGCTAAAGAATTATTTTGATTTGCCATACGTTCCCGGCACAAATGGCATAGCTCCCTCAGCTCGCCCCATGTCCTCGATGTGTCCCGTGATCGTCACGGAGCGCTCTTCGGGCAAAGTCCGATTGGTTGTGGGCGCCGCTGGGGGCACCAAGATCATTTCCTCCCTTCTTCCCCTGCTCGTGCGTAGTCTTTGGCAGAAGGCAACCATTAAGGCCGCCATCGATGCCAGTCGCATCCATCATCAGATGCTACCGAATGTCCTGCTCTACGAATATGGCCTGGTGCAGGGCCACGTAGAGAGCCTGCAGGCCAGAGGCCACCAGTGCGAGCGCTACGAGCAACGCGGGTCGGTTATATGCGGAATTGCACAACAGAATGACACCGTTTGGGTGAACTCGGACTTCCGGAAGCCAGGAGGAGTCACGGGATTCTGAAACAAAGCCATTGTCTGGGTATGTACCATGTACATGTATAGTTATCTGCACTCAGAGTCTCGCAACAGGGGTGGCACATTATATAAATTAGTGGGTTTCCCCACTTTAAATTGCTTTGCTGAAACAAGTATTAAACGAGTCACTCTTGCTTGACCGCTCCAAGCTTCATTTATATTATTCTAAGCTGTATAAGTAGAGTCAGTGTAGCTAGTGCAATGCATACAATAATTAGAGAAGAAGCTTTATTCTTAGCGAACTGATGAGCTGGTAATCAGAATTTCCGCTACATAATTTCCACAGAGATATACTCACAGACTGAAGGTCTACCCCGATTATAAGTATCTGATAAGTAGGGTGCTATTCTGACATTGTGTCGGCACAACATCGACAATCAATCATCAACGGACTTCTATCTGTCCGCTTGCTCATGATAATTACTTAAGTGGCGTGTAATCTGTTGCCACTGCCAAAATATTATTGTAATGGGCTGGAAATTATTGTGGGATAGTTATACATGTATACATATCTAGAGAATACAGGAGAAAACTCCACATTCATTAGTCAGTATTCAGTATCTAAGGAAGTCTCTTTATGTGGCAAAAAGCTTTATAGTTTGGTGTAATATGAGATGCCAGAAGGCAAGAGGCTTGCTGATCTCGGATATTCATTGCATTTACTCAATTCCCACAAAAATCCACATTTATAAAGGGAAAATAATGATATATGAACCTCTATGTTACAAAACATTGTCCATGAAGCAAACCCGGATATACTTAGCAAAGTTTACATAAACTTTCTCCTCTCTTAGCTCAAAAATGGACTTATGTTTTCCAGCAATGCCTCATGCATGCACGATTAATTTATTATTTTTAAATAAAAGTATGTATGCAGTAACTTAAATAATTTAAATAATATACCTAAGTGCAAACTCTCTCTTAGGCAGACGTGTATAAGTGTTTCCTGTTGTTGCTGCGGCAACAAATAAATAGCGTAATATATAAGAATGTTGCAACTATGCCCAATGTGTTAAGCGCCATCGAGAAGGCCAGCAGATACTTCCACTTCACCCGAACTGCTCCGCAACCATTGCTACTGCAAGGGGATACATGTCTTAATATAGAGAATAAATCAAATCCTTCCAAACTTACGCGTCCTGGACACTCGTGTCCGCTGCTTTGGACTGCAGCGAAGGCTCCTGGGCAAGGGCAAGTGAAGAAGGTGTGGCATCTTCCGAAAAGCAGGTACAATTCTGGTAGCTCAAGAGCGAGCTGGTCGCCGGCCCGCATTCTCCGTCCATGGAGGAGGACGAGGTCAGCTCTGCGAACTCTATGGCCGCACAGACCAAAGCCAAGCAGCAGAAGATCAGCGTCAGGGCGGAGAACACATACGACTCCGCCAGGAGGACCTTGTAGCAGCTATTGCTCGTCCTGTGCTGCTCGCTCTTAGTCTTTCTTCGATGCAGTATAAGACCCGCCACGCTGGCCAAGAGCAGCTGCAAAGGGATCGTTAATCGTCATTTGGATATGTGAAATAAGTAAATTAACTTACAGACAAACCGCTCAAATAGGGATTTATCAATATGGAGGCGTTCGGCGCCAGGATAAGTATCCACACGGCAAGGCCAGTGATCAGCAGTCCAACAGCTAACTGCATGATTAGGAGCTGCCGCGAAATGTTCAGATTCCGGATATGCGTGGAATAAGCTGCTTGAAGACCTGCGTGGTAAAGAGCCGATATAAATGCAGGTTATTAATTATAAATATACAGAGATACTGTGAAATATGTCCTACCGCCAAATAATTAATTCAAATAGATTATTTTGCCTAAATTCTTGAAAAATCATCCATCATCGTCTGTTCTACGTACTTTTTGGTGCGTAGAAATGCTATTTCCTAACCTGACCATTTTCGGAACAGAAGAACATCAGAGGGGAAGAGAAAGAACGTACTGTCATGGTTTTTGTGATTCACCACTATCATCCGGCTGTGCCTCAAGCTGTTCCTGGTGGGCGTATGTCGTCCGGCTATCTTCATGCCCTTCATGTTCTGCGGTACCGTGGTGCTCATGTAGACGGCCTATAGTTCAGGATGGATGCGTGATTAGTGGACCCGTGGAAGACCCGTAATTAGGAGGAACACTTACCTGCGATGGCTGCGGCGCATCCAAGTCGCTGAGGGGAATCTGCTCGTAGGTGGTGATGTATTGCAACGGTGCCTCCTCACCAGCAGCAGCGGCGGGTGATGCAGGCACTAACGCTGCAGCTGGAGCAGCTGTTACCGCCGGCTCATCGTGATGGGTGTCATGCTGAAGCAGATTCTGGTACATGGGCTCCGCCTTGACGGCCGGCACGTGCCTCGTCGCTGACGCCGCCTTTCCCGCTGGTGACTCATAGTTGTTTATGCCAAAGAACTTGGACTTGGCATCATTCAGCGCCGCCTTCACAGCGGCTATGCTGTGGCTGGTGCCGCTGCCATTTTGTTCCGGTTCCAACTCCAGCTCGGACATCCCGGTATCCACATATGATGAGTGCT
Organism: Drosophila pectinifera; assembly: GCA_008042775.1. Lineage (NCBI taxonomy): Eukaryota > Metazoa > Arthropoda > Insecta > Diptera > Drosophilidae > Drosophila > Drosophila pectinifera. The sequence goes on from VNKC01002296.1 coordinate 6,436, forward strand.
GTCTCTGCTGCTGCTGCTGCTGGGAGGCGCCCAGGTTGTCGTAGGTGCTAACGGGACGGATTGTTGACGGCATGGCTGCTGCTACTGGGGCTGCCTAGGGCATTCTGGAGGGGCAAGTGATCGCTGGATGGAGTTATCGCCAATGGAGTTGGGCGGACGCACCGCGTCAGGTGCTAGGGACATATTCCTGCTGATGGCATGCCCTGAAAGGAGGAGAAGGTAACTCTAACTGTATACAAAAGCATCCTCTTATAAATTTTAAGTGTATTTGTAGAGTTAAGGCTTATCCCTATCATTAAAACTCTAACTCAACTTTAAGCAATAAGACCTCGACAAAAGATACTTTGGTAGCTCAGTACATAGCTGCTTTCAGGGCTTCCGGGTGCTCTGTTTGGCCAGCTCTGGTTTATAGCCTTCTCGGCTGCCTTTAAACTTCAAAGTACGATCTGCGACACACAAGATGTATGCGGAAAGCTGTAACTAACGTTAACATTTGTCATTTTCCCGAGCTCTCGGGTCTTTTTATCCGGTTTTGGAAATAGGTCGTTGGCATCGCCAACGATGCTCTAGGCAGCTATAGGCAGCGCTCGAGTGAGTGGTGGAAACTGTTGGTGGTTATTCACAAATTCCAGAGAACGGCCAAGTCCGGCTAGCTTTGGGGTTTGTCAAGTCGATGGAATTTCTGAATATCTGAGTTATGGTCTCTGTCATGGGCCGCTGAACAGGCTTCCGTTCGTTCAGATATATATGGGGTGCTAGCTATATGGACACTATATACGATACGCTGCTGTACAATTCGAATCTCTGATTGCCAAACTTTGCTTTTTGATCTATTTACAGAGACGGCCTCGCAGTGGATGTCGCGGTGCCATGCCAACAAACTTTCTGGGTTACAACTTTATAAAGAGCAGAGCAACTCGTACCGCCACAAAATGAAAACACCAAAAGTCAGAATGGAATCTCTCCTCCTCTCTTCGATGGCGTGGATTGGATCGGATCGGATTGGAGTGGAGTGGAGTGGACTGGAGTGGTTTGCAGTACAGTGGAGGCGGGCAAGCGGAAAAAGAACGAAAAAAAAACGAAAACAAAGCGAATGCGAACCGCGATCCACTGCAACTGCACGCACCAAGAGGCGAAAACAAACTAAAAATAATTCTCACCAGCACGCCGTCGATCGAGCGCTTAAAGCGAACCATTTCCATTATTCGTACTCTCCTAAAAAGTAAAAAACGCTCGGCTGCTTACCTGCGCGCTGGCCAAGAGCACAGCACGGAGCGCAGCACACAGGTACTCGCGCACACACGCCGCTCCCACAGACACAGAGCCACACAGAGATCTAAGCCACTCACAGACGACGCATGCCTCCTGCTCTCCACTCTCCGCCAGAAGCGGAGAAAGAGCCGAATCTGAGGCTGAGACACCGGGAGAGGAACCACATTTTTAGATACTTTTCTACTCAGCACTTGGGGAGAGCAAAGGTGGGCTGAAGTCGTGGAAAGGTAAGCAGCTGGGAATAAATTAAGAACTCCGTGAGTAAATGCGGGAATAACTGAATGAACTAGAGAGTGAACAAATGAATGAATATCGGAGCGAACAAGTGGATGAACAACTGAGCGAACAAGTGGATGAACACCTAAACTCGACTTAAGGGAGTAACAACAACCTAACAACTGGACTAATGAGTGAGTAAATAGCTAACTAATAACTTAACTTATAGATAAGAGAGTGAACAACTGAGTGAGCAACTTAACTGACCTGAGCAAGGGTACAACGTTTATTTGATAAAAAAGGAGCACCTTAGCTTGCCTCCTTACCCATCACTAATATGCAACAGGTGCATGCCTCAGTATACTGCTATGTTTATAGTTTCCAATAAATGAACGGGGGAGACTTAGGCTCTGGGGAGTATAGAGTATATAGTATATAGACGACAGCTGGGGCGACCTAATAAAGTTCGAGAAGGCGGCTCGAATCAGACCTCCTAAATGCCACAAAGGTGCTAAAAAATCAACTGTTTTTTGCAGTTCAACGTTTTACTTATAGTATATAGTATATGATTCATTTCGCCGTCTTTCACACCGGTTTTTTAGCTTTTTGGTTGCTAATTTTAGAGAGCAAGTCCAATAAGGGTATGCTCAAATATGGTAAGCCGAAAACGACCACATTTCTATCCAAAGAATCTCTACAGAAAGTCCAATAGTTATATACTTTTAGGTTTCAGTTTAAAATATAATCAATCAAAGCTTAAACTTCAAATAAAAGCCCTTCCTAATAAGGAATGTGGAAACTAAAGGAATCCTTAAATGGCAAAGAAATTTATATTTTATTAAGGCATAGTACGATTTGTTAATTGCCTGAAATAGATGGCACATACCTCTGCCTCACTATATTTAAATCAATACCAAAATAAATGCCATTCCCATTAGAGGTACTTAAAAAAGGGTGTGACTGAAGTATATTCCACTTGTCCATTTATTTATAGAGTTGACTTTCTCGGACATGTATTTGCATAACTGTATATATATATATTTGCATTGACAATAGCGGGCCGGGCTCAGAAAAACTTGATTGAGGAAAACTGAAAGATTAGTTTACGTCTGCAGGCGGAAGTGGCAAGTCGCCACTTGATCTCTTGGCTGTATTTGCATCTGCAGAGCTTTAATGAACCACATCGGTTGCGAATACTAATGCGGCTATATAAACATATATATATCTCACCCATGATCATAGTATATGTACCCCGTAATATATGCAACCTTTGATTACAAAGCCACTGCTTAATTCATTTTATTAGAATCTTATTACATTTTTTATTGGCCGCTCTTTTTTTAGGGGCCGCTGCCAATTGCAAGACCCTCGAACATGGCTTACATTCAACCATTCAGCCAGCCTGCGTTCAGTCTCTGCCTTTTGTTTTTCGCCCGGCAGGTACTTATTTCAGTTATTTCATTACTAAAAAATGGTTAAATAATATTTGCCAACTGAAGCATTACCAAGCTGGTGGTTCAAATAACCATAACTGACAATCAGCGTCGAAGAAGACGACTGCGTTGACGCTGAAGACGATGACGATGACGACCAAGCCAGGCAACGGACCAATGCACTTTGCAAGACACGGCATTACGGCATAATGGGTTGTCAATCGTGGGTAAAACATATATTCATATTACCAATCATAGCTTCAGGTTACTAACACAGTTCCTTCTGACAGCACTCGGTTCTCAGGGGGTCACTGACAGGACCCGGAAAACTTTCGCCTCGGAGCCGCAATCATAGATCTAAATGAACTTCCTCCTTCCGGCCTGAACGGCCGCCACCTGAGCCACAGAGCTGTGAGCCACAACCGGAGTGAGCCGGAGTGCCGGCGGTGCTATCTTCGTGGGCTTACGAAACCCCAGACGGGGTTGCCGTTGCCGAAATCTGGCATTGCGAATGGCTCAGCGGCAGTGGCTAGTGGTAAATGCGAGCGGGGCAGCCATTGTCTCGTCATTGCGGTACGTGGACCTTAAATTGGAGCAGATATCTATGGGAACGCGATCGACGAGTGCTTGTGTAAGTGCCTTGTTCTATTTGCCATAGTTGACGGCTTAAGCTGCTCCCGCTCCCGGCCATCGGCCATGCCAATTAACGGCATTAAACAGAACACGGCTCCGATCGGCTCTCACTGTACTCCCAGTCTTTTGGGGGCTTTGTCGTCTGTCCCATTCCCCTGCCTGACTTGCACTCGGGCTCGTACTCGGGCTCAGACTCGGACTCAGGCTCGGGCTTGGGCTTGGGTTTGGGCTCGGGTTCGGGCCTGCAAATTACAGCAAGAGACTCGAAGCAAAAAATAAAATAAGAAACAAAAAATAGAAGAAACTAGCCAGGCTATTATACGTCAACACTGCAGCCCAGCAGTGGCCGCTCCACCGAGGGTCAGTCGAGAAATTGTCCCACAAAAGTGTCTTAAAGTCTTAAAACTAGAAATATTTACCTTGAATTTGAATTTTAAAATAATTTAACCCGATTCATGGTGATTTGTGCAATCCTCAAATGAAACAGACGATTAATATATGTATAAATTAACACTACAATTGAAATATTATACACTACGACCACTGTTTGATTCCGCAAAATCATGTGAAGATATATAATGATAGAAAATTGATTAGTACTCACTCTCAATAGTTATATTCTTTTAGATTTCACTGTTTGATTCCGCAAAATCATGTGAAGATATATATAATAGTACAAAATTGATTAGTACCCACTCTATAAGCACCTAACACTTAATTAATTGGATATATCAAGTGAAATCAGACTCGATAGCTATGGTTTTAGTTTGGTTTACCGAAAGTCGGTACATATAGTGAACGGAAGGCATAAATCCACCCTCGCTGGGGGATTGTGTAAGGCGTACGATTGCGCAGATTGTGTTTTGCGTCGGCAACAATGCCACCATGACAAACAGCCCAGCGACCAGCCAAACAAACCAAACCGCCGCCCGCCAACCGCCAAGCGGCAGCTGAGTCTAGTGCACTGGCAAAAAAACCATGGTCTCGAATCTTAAGCCCAGAAAATGGAACCATTTAACAACAGGGGGGCCCTCAACAGCTTCAATGGGCAAAACCTCGGGTCTCTGCATTCAAATATGAACCTCTATTTAGAAACTTGGATATTTCAAGTATACACTTTTTTGTTTAAAGATTATATTGAACTTAAAAACAGATCCTCGCACCGGAAACATTTTCTAAATATGGAATTCCCCGCTTGACAGATAATTAAAGAATGTTTGTTTGCTTTTCGGTGGGTGTTAATGTTGATGGCAGCACATGGCCAAGATGTAAACAAGAAGCAGAAGTTTATATCATCCAAAATGTGGTATATATAGGGCCTTTTCCGACCTAAGTGGATGGACTGAAATTTGGGGCTTATATAGACAGGAACGGGCTAAATCTGTTGATGATTTTTAACCAGATTTTTCCAGTACAGAAGAACCGAATTTAGGAAATGTTTAATGTATTATTCTTAAGTAAAAGTTTATTATTTCGAAAGTGACCTATCTTTGGGGTTGATGAGAAATTAAATGATTATAAGAAAAGCTTTCCGAATATATTATTATAATTTCCCTATATTATTTTATTATTTTATTTATTTAACTTTAAATTCCTTTACTTTTTCCAGTATATGCGCCGAACAGTGGCCAGGCGAGGAGCGATCATCCAAGCAGGCAAACCGACCGATCAACCTCTCGGTGACGGCGGCGGTGGAGGCTCCGGCGGCTCTGACTCGGGAACGGACTCGGAGTCCACATCGTGCTCGGGACCGGAGCCGTTGCACATGCGCAGCTAGTAGTAACCAGTAACCAGTAACCAGCACTCGGCTCGGACCAGCTCGGCTCTGGTCTCCGCTCGGTTCTGCTCGGCTTTCGACTTGGCCTGGCCTGGCTGGGCTCGAAGTGGCGATGTGGAAAACCAGTTATAAGTCAACTTTCATTCCAAGCGGACGTGCCAAGAGTACGGATCGGATTGGAGCGCGGCGCGGTTTTTTGTTTTGGCCGTTGCAGCAAGCAGCAGCAGCAACAGCAGCAACAGCAGCGTAAAGCGTTAATGTTAGCACCACCAAGAGAGTGCTGTGCCTGCCCTGCCTGCAGCCAGGTCACATAAGCGAGTCTAATGCTCGTAAGTTCACTCAGTCGGCCGTAAGCCTTCCCAGCTTTTTTTTCTGTTTCTGTTTTTGTTAAGTGACTTGGTTTTGTGACTCCCACCCAGACTCGGATCGAGATTCTGAATTCAGATTCAGATGTATGTAAAGCAGCCGGAACAATCTGAGGCTGAGTCTGAAACTGAATCATGCTCATACATCATACATCGCAGCCGGAGTGCTGATCGTGTGCGCGAATCGAGTTTGTAAATGAAATCGGGAACAAGTCTTTCGTTTGAACCAATAATAATACTTCTAATTCGCCGTCTCCGCCTCCGCCTCCGTCTCCGTCACCGTCGTCGTCGTGTACTTTCCCACACGGTTTCAATTAGCACCCATCGATCGATATGGATCGAAATCAAAGTCGAAACTTTCCTAACTCTGCACGCCTTTCCCAACATCCATCGCTGATAATTAGTGAAAGATATACACATGTATATATGCTCTAATGAAAGTTGCTTGTGATACGCACACCGGATGGTGTCTCAGCTCCCAGTCTTCGGTCTTCGGACCTCGGGCCAAGTGAAACCGCCAAAAATTGACTCTGCTGGTCATAATTCCGATTCCAAGTCCGATTCCGAGTCCGAGTTCCCCCCGATCTAAATGCACGAAGGTACACATACAAGTTCGAGTGGTCTCTGTCTATATATGCAGCTGTATCGGGGGTATCGTGGTGCTGGCAACCTTGAAAGCGACACCAAAAGCACTTCACCCTCGGGCTATTCCATTCTGTTCGCCTTTTGTTTTTCCTTTAGTTTTTTTCATTATTTTTATTTTATTTCGTTGAATATTCATGGCAGCTGAGCCCGAAAAAGGGAAGCCGCTCGAAGTTAACTTTTACTTTTGCTATCGAAGCCGTATCGGATCGAACAGTGCGGCCCATGAGCGTAAGACCAGTTGGGAGAGTGTGCAGAGTGAGCAGGTGCAAGGCTGTGGGAGTGCGAGAGTCAACGGCCTCTGTGATGCGATGTATGATTTTTTTAATATGTTGATTATTTTTTTTATGTTATTATTATCTGATTTTCACAATTAACACAATGTTACCATGTGCACCAGAGTAATGTAATCATAATTATGCACTGGAAATTCAATGTGAATGCAAAGTGAAAACGCAAGACGACCGACGCTCACGCTCCCGCTCACGCCATATCGAGCTCCGGCTCCGGCTCCGGCTTCAGCTCCAGCTACGGCTTCGGCTTCGACTTCGGCCTCGGCTCCGGCATAATCCTATGTGCAGTGTGTGCATAAATTAATCGCCGGCGATATCCACCAGCAACAACAACACACCGAGCTAATCAACGGCATTAAAAACCAAAAATAAAAAAACCAAGAAACCAAAAAAATACAAAGTCAACAGCAGCCACACACACATAATAATCACCATCTGCAAGCAACGTTGGAAATTAACAGCTGCCAGCGGCAAACAATGTTTCGCTGCAAGTTATTGTTCGGAGCAGCGTCCCAGCATCGCCAGCGGATCCAGCAGCATCATCATCATCATCAAAGAGCCATGACTTCGTCGTCTTGGAAACCAATGCCCCCCATTATGATGGGGCTGCTGCTGCTACTGCTGCTGGCTCTGTGCCCAGCCGGAAATTGCCAAAGTAAGTTGAAGTTCATCCACTCCACTCCAGGTGGATTCAGATCGCGGTCAGTCTCGAGCTCCGAGCTCCGAGCTCCGAGCTCCAAGCTCCATCCCGGTTCCCATGCACTTAATACTCTCCACTTAGCCAGTGGCCATCGAAACGGGGTCACTCGCTGATGGAGAATCTCAGCCTCGCAGTGTTTACTCAACTCATCTCTGGGTCTGGTCTCTGGTCTCTGGTCTCTGGGATAACTAATTGCACCTGCTTACTAACTGTTTGTGACAACGTGAGAGCTGGAGAATCACTCCGAGTGCCTCTTTCACTTTGGCTATGGTTCGGTGACACTTTTTGGGCTATATTTGATGATGTTCAGTAAATATTTACAAACACAACAAATATTATTTGTTAAGACTTAACCCACTATAGCCATTGATCGATTTCTTCAGCTTACGTGTGACTCTTCGCCTTTATTTATTTTGAAATGCCATTAGCTTCGAGCCACGAATACCAATTACTAATATAAAGTTGCATTTTATTATTGAGTGTCATAGGCGTATAATAAATTATTGAAGAGAAAACAAGGGCTATTTTGCATACGATTAAAAATACTTTCAAGTGTTAGTTTTAAACAGAGAATTCTGGCTACTGAAAGTAAAGTTATAATCATTTATTGCATTGATTTTCTATGACATCAAAATATGCTGTAGAAACAGCAAGTATTCTTAACAATAAATAATCTTTTCTGCATAGTATTTATAGAATTTAAACGTGATCTGAGTACATATAATTATAAAAAACCGGCATTTGGACAAGTTTAATGATGACAGCTTTCAAATTGAGCAAATAAATCACCAGGAAACAAAAGAATATACAGAACAGGACAGATAACATGTCTATATCTCTTCAACTGTTAATATTAAAGGGAAAATAGGAAATATGATATAGAAAATGAGAATAAATAGCTTAACTTTCACCTGCATTATATATAAAATAGACTTCTCTTTTTGTAATAAAAGGAAGCGAGCCAAGGGAACTATATATTTCAATACAATAGGTTTTTTATTTGATTAAGCAAATAATTATTTACTTATTCAATAAACATTTGTGCTAAGATATTAATTATCAATCAATAGAATAAAACTTTGAGCTCTTTTCAGGGAATTAAGTTAATTTATATTTTTCAACTCACTAGTCACATTATTATTGTGTTTAAGAGCAGGTTTTGCTTGTCATTCACATTAAAATCGAATTCTCTGTCTCCAACTTTACCCATTATAATGTTCTTAAAACTGAAATAGCTTTCACTTTCTGATTAACAATCTACACATAAAATTATTGTTGGAATAATTGGCCTCTTGGAAATGTTTGTCGATTTCTTTAATTATAATTATTAATGGACAGCAAACCTTTTCCCAAATGCATCTTCTATTCTCTGTCTTTTAAACTGAAGACTGGGACAGGCAGCTCTGACAATGGCTCCGAGACCCCAATTGCCTTCACATTTGTGTGTGCTGTGTGTGTGGTGTGTGTGTTTCGAAAGGAATCCGGGGGCTGACTCAAAATGTGGTCGGAAAGAGAGAACAACCAGCTGGAGAGTGGAGCAGTGAAAGTTTCCGAGATCTGTCAGCGGCACAGTGGTCACTCGGCCATGGGCCAGTGGTCAATAATAGTTAAGCTGGTTAGCTGGGATATTCTGTCTAACATTTATTAAAATATTTTGTTTAAATCTGTTGAACTTATAATGTTCTTAAGTAACTTCAATCAGTCTTTATTGGTTAGCTTTAGGAGGAGTATCTATAACTTATTTATGCTCTCTGTGGAGCCTTCCCTCACACGATTTATTTCCCATACTTCCTACTTGCATTTCCCGATGTATCTTTAACCACTGTTCCGCCTGCGATCGTGGCTACTTCTGGCCAACTTGCTGGGCCACTTGTGACATTCTTACTTCACCAGTTTCACAAGTTCACGTCGCATTTGGTACGTGATTGAGTTTGGACATCTTGCCGGTGTTACGAGCCCTCCTCCATACGTGCGTCACATCCAAATCATCCCGCTGAGCGTTGTGTGTCCACAGAGATGTTGACATAACGGCACTCAGGACACCTTTCTATTGCTCGCTGATTACCTGCACTGCTCCAAGTCGAAGCCGAACCGACTGGAGTCCATCGCCCTAGTTACCCAAATGTGCAGCTAATTTGGCATTCCGCTCGGCTTGTACCTACGCATACAAATATGAGCTTTACTGCGCGCCAGGCCACGCCCTTCCAGAAGGTACCCTTCTCGGTGTGTGTAGTGTGTGTAGGAACATCATCCAAACCGGATGAATGCGATCGAAAACTCATAACAATAACAGCTTTCGGGGCTGACTGTGGGGCTGGAATAACATCATCGTGCCGGCTGCCTGCTCGCAAAACCCGCGCTCGATGCCAACAGCTGCAGCCAGAAAATATATGGCCAGCATATGTAGTGGTGCTGTAGTTCCAAGCCCAAAAACCCAAAGCCCAAAGCCCAAAACTCGACAGCCAACCGCCAATTCCGGTTCAGGAAAACGTCCATGCTATTGTATGCAAAATTCCCGCGCAAAGCCGTTGACTGCGTTAAAGAATAGGAAAAGGAAAAATAAGGGGAGATCCCCGATTACTTGATGCACTCTTGGCGAAAAGTATTTAAACATTTTTAAAGAGTTAAAGAATAGGAAAGGAAAAATAAGGGGAGATCCCCGATTACTTGATGCACTCTTAGCGAAAAATATTTAAACATTTTTAAGGGTACTAAGCTGGACTTAACTGAACTCGATTCTAGGCTTAAGGATTGAGCTAGCAATAATAGTTATTAATTTGCAAATGAGGCTGTAGCTTGTCTTAGCTTTCAGTCCTATATTAAATCAAGGTATCAGGTATCAGGCCTTTAATAGGTATAAATAGGTAAATAGGTATTATAATAAACTTGCAAAATAAAATGTGATGGTGATGATGTTGATGATGGAGATGTGAGGTTTTTGCCTGCTTAATTCGCACTCATCTATCATTGGCAACATTGCGGAATGTGTTTTGTTCCGAAGCTCCCATTGTGACAGTGCTTAACTATAGTAAAGCAAGAATATGAACGCAACGGTTAATATATATATACACCCAATGCGGAATTAAAATTAAAAGAAATGGGAGGGTATTACGACGAGAACTGAACACAAAGCCTGAGAGAGACACTTTAAGCGCAAAACGAGGCCACAGCCCGCCTGCTCTTCGCTCCTCGCTCGTCGCTCCTCGCGATCCGTCTCACTTTGTTGCCAGTGGTTGTGGTCTCCTTGGAGACAGATGGCGATGCCGTTTGGTTTCCTGCCCTTTAGCCTGGCCTGGCCTGGCCCAAACTGGTTACTGACTTCTCCCCACTCTTGACCCGGCGCCCATTAATTGCCTCTTTATTCTCGGCGACGATAACTATGTAGACTTTTTTCGAAACATCCACAGCCGCCATACTTATGCTCACGAACAATTGTGAGAAAGTTGTTTATATTCTTGAAATTTAGCAAACAAAAAAAAAAAACATGGGCGCGGGCCATTGCATATTTATGATGGGAAAATGCCAAATACCTTCTACACAAGTTCTAAGCCTAAGTTGTTCGTTTAGAGAATGGGAATCCGCTGGATTGGGTCAGGGGTCAGGGCGATAACAAAGGTGGAAGATATGTTGGGGAATTATTCAGTCACGAGGTGGCAAGACAACTAAGCTCCCAGGCCTGGTCTGGGACTGGAATAATCACATAAAGTGGGTGTAGTAAAGTCTGTATTTAAATTAAGTAAAGTCAGAAAGGCAAGCGAATTCTTAGTTAAGCAATAACTATTTTTATTTAGTTAGGTTTCATTTGAATCCCTTACTTTTGGCCACTGCAAAGTGGTAATATTTATTTGCAGAATATTTATTGTGAAAGGTCACAGGGAAGACAGTCCAAGTTTGGTGGAAATACTATGTTAAATATTTGATTAATGAGGCCTTGGACCCTTTTCCAAATGTGATTCTCCAGATAGGATTATTAGCCTTCTTTATGGAGGGAGGGAGACCCCTGCATTTAATACTAGAGTTCCCCGAATTTGTTAATTAATTGCAAAACAAATCTATGGGATATTTTTCATAATATTTCTGGTGTTTTTCGCCTCTATATTTCTATAGATTTCTTGTTGATTTATATAGTCCTTTCAATGTTTCTCTGCAAGATCTTTGCCAGTGGGCGAACACAAAGTTAAACATTGATTTTTGTCAGTTTTTTATGTTGTGATTTTTGTTGTGTTTTTAGTGCTGTTTTCAATGCTGTTCACCTTGAACTTTTAGCCGATTTGTCAACACATATATGCCTTTTGGCTTTGAACTCTTGACGGATTATAAAATATGGCCACGCGAATTATTTGTGATCATCTGCAATAAAAATAAATCAAATGCAACCGAATTTCTATTTTATATATCACTAAGAAAGCTTGATAATATAGTGGAGGTTAAAATAATAGAACCACTGAACCAAACATTTAAAAATTAAACATTTTTTGTAGTGCTTAATTACTTAAAGCCAACTTATACAACCTAACAAGATTTTTGTCATTTAATTGAAATAAATCCAAATTATAAAACACAAAATTGTTAGCTTCTAGGTAAATATATATTTTATTTTAGAAGAAGTAGCTCTTGTGATAAATAAAAACCTCAAATACAATTTAAAATAAATTTAAAATGTCAGAAATGTCTAAAAAAGATGAATTAATAATGCACAAGAGTTGATTTACCATAAAGTCTCTAATAAATCATAAAACCTAGACTCACATTAGAGTGTAATAAATATTTCCCTTTAAATAAACTTTATATAAATATATATATACTATATATATAAAACCTAGACTCAAATTAGAGTGTAATAAATATTTCCCTTTAAGTAAAATATATATAGTCTTGCTTACCTATTATTGTTTATACATCAGCTATTATTTTAGCATTATTTATTATTATTTAAACACCAGCTGCTTGGAGAACGTATGCCAAGACCAAGACCAAGTAACTTCTAATTAGCCACATTAGCATTCATACATTCCCCTCGCTCGGCCATTTAAGCCAGCCCATTTTGGCTGTAACTGTTATGATTTAATAACATGCCAAGACAATTTTAATCCGAGATTTGTGTGAGTTGCGAAATAAAATTGTTAATGATCTGTGTGTGTCTGCGCTTATTGTTTCCAGTTTGCGGTCCCCCGGCGGTGCCGCTGAATGCCAAAGTGCGAACCGTGACGGCCGACACCGGGATTGCGGAGGCGCGCTACGAATGCGATGCTGGCTACGAGCTGTTCGGCCCCGCGTCGGTCAAGTGCGACGCCCGGACGGGCTGGGAGCGGGACCTGCCCTTCTGCGGCGTGAACGTGGCCTACCGCAAGCCGGTTAACCAGAGCTCCTACACGCGCAGCGGTCCTGCCAGCTATGCGAACGACGGCAAGCCGGGCAACAAGGTGAGTGGGCGAGTGAGATCCTTCCCAGATCTATGTATGTATGTATGCTCCTTCCCTAGAATCCCGATGGTCAGGAGTGCTCGGAGACGCAGAAGGAGCCCTCGCCCTGGTGGCGCGTCGATCTCCTTGCCCCGCAGGCCGTGCACGTCGTAAGGATAACGACCCGGGGCTGCTGTGGTCACCAGCCGCTGCAGGATCTGGAGATCCGTGTGGGCAACAGCAGCGCGGACCTGCAGCGCAATCCGCTGTGCGCCTGGTATCCGGGCACCCTCGACGAGGGCGTGGTGAAGACCTTCACCTGCGCCCGTCCCCTGGTCGGCCAGTTCGTGGCCATCCAGCTGGTGGGCGTCGAGGGCAGCCTGAGTCTGTGCGAGGTGGAGACGTTCACCAACGACGAGTTCTCCGTGGACCGCTGCCTGAGTCCCAAGATCGGGGTGGACACCGTGGTGACCACATTCTCCAAAACCTGCTATGACTTTCATATCACAAAAGGAGAAAGCTTCGACAATGCGCAGACCATTTGCAAGCAGACGGGTGAGTGTCCGCCGTCTCGGAGCAGAGCATAATAATTAACATACCTTCCTTCCTTCGTCCGCGACAGGCGGCGACTTGGTACACGACTTTCGAGGCGCCACCAGCCAGTACATCCTGTCCGAGCTGGAGCGGCGCAAGACCGAGCTGAAGCCGCAGCTCGTCTGGATTGGGGCCCAGAAGGAGCCGGGCATCACCTCGCGCACCTGGAAGTGGGTCAACGGTAAGGGGATTTGATCAAGGAGGCCCTGATCGGTTCAAGACTGACTTGGCTTTATCCATTTCCAGGAGACGTTGTCCAGAAGCCCACCTGGGGCAAGGATCAGCCCAACAATTACAACGGCGAACAGAACTGTGTGGTCCTCGACGGCGGCCGCAACTGGCTGTGGAACGATGTGGGCTGCAACCTGGACTATCTGCACTTCATCTGCCAGCACTGTAAGGTGTTCCCAGAGTCAGTGTCAGCTGCCTTTGCTCACTGCTTCTCCTCTTCCTCTTCCGGCAGCTCCATTGTCTTGCGGCTCGCCGGATGCCCAGCAAAACACCACTGTCATGGGCAAGAAGTTCACTCTGGGCGAGAAGATCCAATACGACTGTCCCAAGGGCCATTCGCTGCTCGGTCAGGCGGAACGGGAGTGCAGACTCGATGGCACCTGGAGCGGATCCTCACCGACCTGCAAATGTAAGCGATATTGTGCAACAATGCAACCTGTCAGCAGTGTCTTCAATTTTCGATCGTGGAATATATCGTGGAATAATGGCTATTCCCAGGGCAAACCCATTGAAGGGAGCTCGGGAGTATGCCTAGCATGACCTCTTCCTACTATTACTGAGACTCTCTTGAAAACATCTTACAGATGTGGACTGCGGCAGCCTTCCGGAGCTGAAGTTCGGCTCGATCCACCTGTCGGAGAAGCGCACCAGCTTTGGTGTGGTGGCCACCTACAGCTGCCACGAGAACTACACGCTGATTGGCAACGAGAACCGTACCTGCGCCGTGGACGGCTGGAGCGGCAAGCAGCCGGAGTGTCTGGTGGACTGGTGTCCAGATCCGCAGCGGATTACCGGCGGCAATGTGCGCTTCAGTGACAAGCGCGCCGGCTCCACAGCCACATATGTGTGCGAGGCGGGCTACGTGCTCGTCGGCGAGGCGGTAGGTTACTCTGTTAGCTCTGCCCTCGACCTGCCCTCCTAATTGGCATTTCTCCCGACTCCATCTAGGTAATCTCATGTGGCCTGGGTGGCGAGTGGTCGAGCAAGACGCCCTCGTGCAGGTTCGTTGATTGCGGAGCCCCAGTGCGACCTGATCGCGGTATCTCCATCCTGCTAAATGGCACCACGACGGTCGATTCGGTGGTCAAGTACGAGTGCGACGAGGACCACTGGCTGGACGGTCCCTCGGAACTGTACTGCACCCGGGATGGCAAGTGGTCGGGCGAGGCGCCCGTCTGCGAGCTGGTCACCTGCGAAACGCCAGCGGTGCCGGCCGGCTCCTTCGTTATCGGCTATGACTACAACGTCCACTCGAAGATTCAGTACAACTGTGACCCCGGCCACATCATGCACGGCACTCCGGTGCTCGAGTGCCTGGACAGCGGCGAGTGGAGCGCGGATGCGCCTTACTGCGAATGTGAGTGGATCTGGATCTAGGATCTGGTTTACGATCAATGACTTGACACTCTGCTCTCCTTTCCAGATATCGACTGCGGCCAGATCCTGCCCATCCCGTACGGCAGCCACAAGTACCTCACCAACACCACCTACGTGGGCTCCGAGGTGGCCTTCACCTGCTCACAGTCCCACAAGCTCAGTGGTGTGGTAAAGCGCCAGTGCCTGGAATCGGCCGTCTGGAGCGATGTCTCGCCCAAGTGCGAAGGTAAGGATATATAGAGATGGCAAAGCGCATCCTGCTAAATTCCTGTGTTTATTCCCGCAGAAATTCGCTGCCCAGAGCCGAAGCTGGCAGCCCACAGTCTGCTGTCCGTCACGGGCAACGACCGCATGTATGGACGCACCCTTATTCGCACCTCTGAATCTGCCCAGAACACAGCGCAGACCTACAAGTAGGTGGACAGCGCCCTGCCGTTCAAGAATCCCTGGATAATCCAATCTCTTCGGTTGTCCTATCTTTTCAGAATCGGCGCTCTGGCCAAGTACCGCTGCGAACGAGGCTACAAGATGGTGGGCGAGGCTCTAGCCACCTGCACGGACAGTGGTCAATGGAGCGGCGTGATTCCGGAGTGCGTCTGTGAGTACGGGAACGGGGTTGACCCCCTAGTTATTATAGTTGTTATAACTAAATGGCGGTCCTTAAATCCTTTTCAGATGTGGAGTGCGGTGGCCCCGAGAACATCACCAATGGCAAGGTAACCCTGGCCACCAATGCCACCTATTACGGCGCCGCTGTCCTTTACGAGTGCAACGTGAACTTCAAGCTGAACGGAGTCTCGCGCCGCCTGTGCACGGAGCACGGCAACTGGAGTCACGAGGCACCCGAGTGCGTGGAGGTTGTGTGCGACATGCCTAACATAAGTGAGAACCTGATCGTGGAGGCCGGCAACCGGGCCGTCGGCTCTGTGGTCACCTTCAAGTGCGCCAAGGGCCGGATCATGATGGGCAATGATACGCGCGTCTGCCAGAAGAATGGCAAGTGGGCAGGCAAAAGTCCAACCTGCAGACGTAAGTGAATTCCTCCGAGAAGGATCCATCCTCTAGCCTGCAGAGCTTAGTCATAGGACTTCCTGCTCCCTTAATGTTTATATTCTGACAACTTTATACTCTTACTTATTCAGCTGTCGATTGTGGCCGACCCCTGGCCATCGAGAATGGACGCGTGATTGTGGTCAACGACTCCACGTTGTACGGCGGCTCGGCGGAGTACCACTGCATTCCCAACTACAACCGGATCGGACAGTACCTGCGCAAGTGCACCGAGGACGGGGCCTGGAGCGGCAAGCAGCCGCACTGCGAACTGGCCACGGTGGAGGGGCACGAGAGCTCCAGGCTGGGCACGGGTGTGGGTATTGGGGCCACGATCATAGTGGCCATGCTGGTCATCTTTGGCCTCATCTTCCTGTACCGCAACAAGGCGCGTCCCGTAAAGAATACGGAGAATGTGCAGGCGGCCGAGACGAAGGACGAACGCAATGCCGCCGTCATGTCCTACTCCACGCTGGAAGCGAACAATAGGATGCACATGGACAACAACAATCCCTCGGCCACGTTTAACACGTTCCAGAGTGGAGGCGCAGGTCGCAACGGCGGAGCAGGAGGAGGCGGCGGTGCAGGCGCCGAAAGGATGAACAACAATCGTTCGGGTGAGTGTGACGAGATCCTTGCTCTGAACTCCAAGCTGACCTGCCTGTTGTTCTCCCACAGAGAACATCTATGACCAGATACCGAACGAGCAGTTCTACGACGCTCCCTACGAGATGCGGACCAACGACGAGGTGTACGAGCCGGAGCCGGTGGCCAGTAATGTCATCACCATCAACGGGATCTCCGTGAGATAGGCGGTGTCGGAGTAGCCCCGCGGGCGTTGTTTACGTTAGTTTTGTGTTAATAAATCCTGTACATAGTAATTGTTTAAGGGACAGATGTGTGAGAGTTACTCGTAGTAGTTGCGCCTAATGCTAACCTAGGGCCATGGACATAGGTCCATCCATACCGCATTATATATAACCCTATATACTTACCATATCTATTAACTATATCCGCGTACTGAAGTCGAGGAGGAGACCCTGATGACCCTGATTCCGATGATTCCCAGCACCTATTCGTACTCGTATTTTTTTCCGTGTGTTGTTTAAATTATTTTAAATATATAGAATGTTAATCAGAGTGTACAATTTTTGTTATGCAATGTGTAAGAGCTCGCCGAGTGTGTGTGTTAATTAAACGAAATGTGGTTAACTTAACTCATTGCTGACTGTTTTTTTGTTTATACTCCATGCTCCCTGGAACAGCAAAAGCTGCTCTGAGAGTGGGCAGTAGCTGGACGCCTTGTTTAATCAATAGTTTCATGGAAACAAACTCACTTTCGCCCTGACACCGAGCCAGGAAACATGTTATAACAAAATTCCAAAGAAATTCATCAACATTTTTCGGGAATCTCTTAACACCAAAATTCGTTTGCGGATATGGCAAAGAAGGGTGGACAGCAACAACTGCAGGCGGACATCCAGACCGACGAGGATCTCGAACGCTTCCTCGAACGGCCGGGGCTCCTGGGTATGTGCCATCGAGCATTAGTCCCTCTTATGCTTTCCGTAAATCCCTAATCCCTAATCCCAGTGCTGGATGTCTACTCGGAGTGGTGCGGTCCCTGCCTGGGACTGGTGGGCTCCCTGCGTAAGATCAAGTTGGAGATTGGTGGCGACAACCTGCAACTGGCCATTGTGGGTGCATTGCGTAAGTTAGTCTCTGGTTCTGGCGCCACTAATCCGAGTCCCTCGCTAGTGCAAGTCGGACACGATCACGTCTCTTAAGCGCTTCAACAAGAGGAGTGAGCCCACATGGCTGTTTGTGACCGTAAGTTTAACGCTATTGAATATGCTTCTAAAGGAGTAATAAGAAGAATCATCCATAATGGTATATAGTTTAGTTTTAATAACTGATTAAGAATACTACCTCAGCTTTCTCTGTTTGAAATTTTAAATATAACCGACTTAATCGATCGATAACATATCGAAGCCTTATATCGAAACTGAAATGCCGGTGCTGCCAACTAGATTTTATAGAGAAGAGCGCACATTTCAAAGTTTCCGTTAAAAGTATAAAATTATGTATTTTCCCCACTTTCCCCTTAAATTAATAATATGAATAATAAATTGGAGTGTCCGCTTATAGGGAGGCAAAGCTGTCAACATTATGTTCGGCTCAGACGTGCCCAAGCTAATGGCCATGCTAACCAAAGAGCTGGAGAAGATCTCACTGAAGACCTCACGTCCCTTCTACCGGCTGGACGAGCTGCAGCCAATCGAGGTGGAGCAGCTGCGCCTCAAGATGGAGGCCATCGAGCGGGCGGAGCGGGCCGAGTGGGAAATAAAGCACAAGAAGCAGGTGGACTACCTAACTATAGTGACGGACTCGATTATGGAGAACATGCCGGACATCGGTGTGACGGTGTTCGGGCCGCAGGTCAACCGTGACATGTTCAAGAAGCTCACGGAGCCGGCGGAGGCCTTGAAGATGCAGTGCAAGGAGCGAAGGGTCATCCAGGTGACCAGCGATCAGTTCGATGTGGTGAACTTCGCCTGCAAGAACCCCATGCCGCCGGACGTCATCGAGCAGCTGGACAACAAGGAGCTGCTTATGTGCTTCTGGAAGATTGACGAGAGCATCGGCACCGTGCCGAATGTGCTCATGACGTATGCCCACGAGCTGACCAAGGAGCGCATGGAGGACGATGGCGATGAGGAGCATGTCCTGCCGCCCATCATCGCCACCATGAAGCTCAAGATTGAGGTGGAGTTGAAGGAGGGCGAGGTGTGGGTCGAGGAGGTCAGCTCCGAGGAGGAACTGAAGCTGACCAAGGCCAAGGGCAAGGGTAGGGGCAAGTCGGTTGTCCAGGAGGAGATCCATGCCGAGGACACTGAAGCGATAGCCGTCGAGGAGGAGGAGGAGGTCAGCGAGGAGGATGTTGCCGAGCCGGGCGTCGAGCCCATGCCCGGCTTCCCGAGCATGCCCGGCTTCGACATGGATCTGGACGCCGACGAGGCTGCCGTCGCCGAGGACGAGGAGAAGGTCCAGGAGGTCCAGGAGGAGGTGGCCCCGCAGCCGCTCACGCGCATCAAGACGGTCAAGATGCCGCCGATCTGGGTGCCCAACAACCGACGCACTCATGCTGCCCTTATCTACGTCTTCTTCCGCGGCCAGACAACTGGCTTCCTCCCGCCGGATCCCAAGCCGGAGCAGCCGCACATCATCATGGCCTTCGATGCGTCCAAGCGCAAGGAGATCATGAACGTGGTCGAGCGCCACAAGGACGAGGTTCCGCTCTACGGCTACTTCTCCAGCGCCGATCCCGAAGATGCGGAGCTCATAGCCAATTCAACGGACAAGTACGACGCCGGTCCGCACCAGGAGTACGTCTACCAGTCGCCACAAGTCCCTGTTCCACAATTAACCCCGTTTTCCCTTTCCAGTACCGACACGATCGTGCTGAAGGTCAACAAGGTGCAGTCCTACATGATGCTATCGCTGGTGTACTATGGACCCAGCTATGTCAGTCCCAACGTCACCGTCGGCAAGGACGAGGCCCTTAAGTTCTTCCCCGAGGACTACAAGCCCCAGGAGGAGGTCGTTGTCGAGCCGGAAAAGAAGAAGAAGCGGGTGAGCTTCCTAGCATCTCATTTCCAGAATCTACCAATACTATTTCCTTCTTACTTTTTGCAGAGCAAGAAGTCTGGAGAACTGCGCGAGTCCATGGATCCGGAAACAGCGGCAGCAGCAAGTGCGGCTGAAGCGGCGGCAGCGCCGGCACCAGCGGCGGAGACGGCAGCGGCTCCGGCAGGCGAAGGTGAAGTTGAAGAAGCGCCTGCGCCTGCGCCAGAAGGAGACGCGGCAGTGGCAGCACCAGCCGCCGAGGGTGAAGAAGCTGCACCAGCTGCACCAGCTGCTCCAGCTGCTCCAGCGGCTCCAGCTGCCCCTGAGCCGGAAGCAGCCCCTGAAGCACCTGCTGCAGAGGCGCCAGTACCACCACCACCACCACCGCCGGAGGAGCCAGCCCCAGCGCCCGCAGAGGCACCACCACCGCCGCCACCGCCACAGCCAGAGGCCGAAGCCCCAGCCCCACCACCAGCCGAAGCTCCGGAGGCGGAAGAGTAGTGACCTCAATTGACGATGTGAATTGCTGTCTGTCTCTGCAGTATTATTTCAGGAAGACTTTTGTATAAACGAATTTAATATATAACTGAGGAAGAGGCCTTGTCTCGTAAATGTGGGTGACTATTTCACAGGAATCCTGAGAGTTGAAAGTTAGTTTAGAAGAGTTAGTTTGGAACCCCGATTTGGTAAATATAGAAGGTTTACTAACTGCAAAGTCGTCTATCCTCTTTCAGTGCTTTTATTTTGATCGCAACTGTACAATACGCAATGGTTTATTATACTAAATGAAATTGACTTAATATAATAAATAATACTAAGCAATTACTGGCCCCTAAAATCCCGAAATACTTGGTGAGGGAGCACCGCCAACATCATCTACCACTCTGTCCTACCATATAGCTATGCCCATGGGGCTATCACAGTGTTTTTTTGTTCTGAAACTGTATCCCATCATATATACTGGTTGGGCAGCTAAATGATGAAGGCCGTAATCCAATCAAGAAACTTGGCCACGTCAGCATAGATCATGTATTGGTTTCTACAGCAGAGCTGCGGCTTACCATTTAAGCCCTCCTCCGGCGACGTCAGTTCTGGGGAGGGCAAGGCCGCCGACACAGTGCCCCGCAGCATCCAGCGGTTGTTCTTCAGGATTAGCAGACCGGCACCCGAAATTCCCGTATATTGACTGGCACTGGCACTGCTCCCTGGGTGCGTATCCCGCGCCTCTACCTGGATGCCGGCACAGAAGGTCCGGTTCGAGGACAAGCTGCGGAAGTGGACGTTAGCCCGAAAGCACTCGGCATTGCCAACGATGGGTGCATTTACCACCTTGGGTGTACTGGTGGTATCTGTCGCCTTCTTGCCGGCACCCGTCGCAGTCGTCGTCATCGTTTGCTGAGGCTGATGGACCTGGGATGCGTTCGATCTGTCAAAGCTCCAGCCAATGACGATGCCGTGCTCGCCCAAAATGTATTCCGCCTTGCTGGACCCAGACCACAGGCAAGCGGGGCGAATGAAGGTATTGAAACTACAAGTGGAGACAAGGAGATTCAAGTAAAAGCATAAGGCGGATGTCGTGAAGAAGGACTCACCGAACTTCGTCCTTAAGCATAATCACCGCAATATCGGCATCGTAGCTACTCAGCTGGCTGTTGTAATCAGGGTGAATGTATATGCCATCAACTGGTGCCGCTAATGACCCCTCCTCGTTCCAGTTCTTGAGATTGTGCCGGCCCAGGAAGACGAGCACCTCATTGGACGTGTAGCGCATGTTGAACAGCCGGAAACAGTGCGCCGAACTGATTACAGCGCGTGCCGAAATGAGCGTTCCGCCACACTGGAAGTCCAAGGAGGTCAGGTTGTTTACATAGATGGCCGCCAGCCAGGGCCAGGATCCTCTTGTGATCGACGGCAGGCTGCTTTCACTGCCATCGCCGATTACTTCCTCCCCTTCCCCAGCTTTCACCAGATCCTCCTCCTCGTCGAGGTCATCGTCGTAATCAGCAAAAACTGGCGATGTGATCGCATCGTCGGAGCTTCTCAAACCGAGCTCGGAGCTCTGTGATCCATGATCCCTTCTCTGCTGCGGCAACCGAAAATCGAGGCCCCGATCGATGCGACCGCAGGTCTCCTTGGGCAGGTGGTAAGAAAAGGGCTTTCTACAAGATTAGGGCATTAAGTAAAGGAATGAATGTGACGACGAGAGAATGCTTTCAACCGACCAAAATCCGGATGCATACTTCTTGAACTGGATGTGCGGCGTAGCTTGGGGCTTTACGAAGGACGTCTCCTTGGCCGCCTTCTCAGCATCATCGGTGTCCAGGTCCAGGTTTAGTAACAGCGAACCCGAGCTCTTTTTATCCGAGATAAAGGTAAGCTTCCTGATGTGCTCCAACTGAATTTGAGTCATAAAGATGCTCTGCTCTGTGCGGACGAAACATATCATGTTAAAAAGGGCGTTCCAGGTGAGTGGTGAGCATACGGACCGCCAGTTCCGAAGCAGATCACCTGGTTGTTGGCCGAGATGTGCAGCACCTTGGGCGGATAGTGGTGCTTGGGAAAGCGGATCTTGTACAGCACCGGAGCCTTATTACTGAACTGTCCGCGGGTGAGCAGCTCGATTTCTCCAAGGTAATTCTGCGAGGCAAGTCGTGGATTAGTGGCTACTCCATTTGGTGCCGGGATTCGGTCTACTCCTTACCGTCGTGGGCTTGCCCCGCATCGAGAGCGTTACGCGGATGTGAAGCGGAATCTGGCGGGCGTCGGGACTGCGGACGGCCATTAAGCCGAACCATTCGCTGCCGTCGTATCGGTACTGGAAGATCTTCGGGCAGGGGCTAACTGGCATACCCTGCGCCACCGCTCTGGACACGTGATCGCTGCAGATGATCAGGATGATCGCCGTCAGATACCACCACCTCATCTCAATGTTCGGAATGGTGCTAACGCTCAAAAGTAAACATCTGTAAAGTAAACAACTAAAGGCTCTCCTTGAAGCTCAAAAGCGTTGCCAGCATTGCCTAATGTTTCTAGCATGGGGTGGAGCTCAGAGATGGAACGATCTATGCGATGTTTATGAATTCGAATTTCCAATATCAATGTGGTTATTATTACTGAATAAAAAACACTCCTACAATGTAAACATATCAAAATATCTTATTGGATTTTTTTCTTATTGTGCAAATTCTCAAATGAATCGAAAATTTCCACAAGTTGTTGGTAGAAAATAAGCTGGCTTTGTTTTAAGGACATAGTCGAAGTATCGATATGCGATGCTCGATGTGCACCCATTTATTTTCTGTAATCGGACAAGATCGATAATTGTATCGAAAGTATACAAAATGGCGACCGAAAAAAAAAGAAGCAGAGTCCATTTTGTTAAAAAAAAAAAGTGGTTTAAATCCTTTATTAGTTAAAATCTATTTACAAAGTAGATTGCAAGTCAGAAAAATTAAGTAATAGTGTGTCAAATTAAAGGAAATCATCTTCCCCGTAGCCCCAGCTGGCCTCGTTCTCTTCGTTGCCAAAAAAGTGCTCCAGGTCCTGCTCGGCCTCGCCCTGGACAGTGTCGGCGGTGAGTAGCTGCTCCTCGTCCTCCGGGCACGCTCTGCACTGACTCTCGTTGATTCCGTAGTTGAGGCAATTGTCGCCCACGCACTCGCAGCAGCCGTCGTGGAACCATCGATAACTGCTGGCGCCCATGCTCTCGCACTGCTGCCGGCACTTGTCCGCCCGGATGCAGGAATTCACATAGATCACAGTACACACGGTGCTGGCTCCAGTTCCTGTTCCTGCTCCAGCGCCACTCTCACTGTTGCCGGCAATGTTGCCCTGGACGCGCTGCTTGAAGCCAGCGCGCATGGGAAAGCGAATGGTTGACCATCCATCGTCGTCCTCGGCGGTAAGGGTGTCGAAGAGCTCGGGCAGACCCTCGATGTCCCCGATCTCCGAGCGCGGCGTCAGTGATGGCATGACGTCCTTGTGCTTGGGGCACATGTCCAGGCAGCCACAGCACTCGGTGTACAGCTCACCCAAGCAGTTCAAGCAGTCCTTGCAGCAATGGCAGTCGTTCAGCTTGCACTGGCAGCTCTGTGTGAGCAAACACTTGGAAACCACCGATCCGCAGACCACCTCGTTACAATCATCATCGCTGGACGTCACCGCCGGCAGGATAACAGAGCCGAGGAGCAGCACCACCAGGAATAACAGCACATGCATTTTCGGTGAGGCCTGTAGTAGCAATGCAGCATTGCACATCATTTGACTCGACTATAAGTGTGTGCGCGGGTGTGTTGTTCAGGTGTTTAGGCGGACAGATGGACAGGTAGCCCTAACACTGTCACTGCAGGTCACCACCGTTAATCCGTTACGTCAGGTAGAGTGTTCCGCAACAGCCGGGCGGGCGGGTAATTTAAAACCAGTTAGGACCGCCGAAAGGACCATAAAACACAGCCTCTGCAGGGATCTCAAGCCCAAGAGCATATTTTGAAAGGCACCAGATCGCGCCAGGTCACAATCAGTTATATGAAATGAAGTTAACCGATCCGCAATATTTAATCCAGCTTGATCTGCATAAACATATGTATATTTAAGGTCATAGTCGATGAACGAATGAATCGCATTGAATAGACGGACGGTAGATCGACTCGCCTGCTGATACTGATAAAAAATATGTACATATTGTATTGTCACGTAATGTAAATATCACGGGTTCCAAAGGGAGTAGAAGTACAATCCAACTAGGACGACGGCGGGCGAAACTGTGAATGTTCCCGAGGACAGGACCCCACCGCAAGCAGCAGCAACAGAGTGCTAGAATAGGCAGAGTCCGGTGGGTGGTCGTCGTTGTGGATATACCTAGCTGCCTCCTAATTACCAACGGTGGCTGGCAGTGCGCATATGCTGACTGCTATCAAGCACGTCATCAGCCGCAATCGGCGTCATCGGCATCAGTGCTGCGTGTGCTTATCTTGGCAGCTTGGCAGAGGCCCCCGCCAGTTCCAGGTGCTATCTATCTATCGACTATCAGTTTTGTCCGGACTGTGGCAGCTGGTGCATCTCATCCGTCTCCGTCCGTCCTTTAGTCGCCGCTTGTTAGGCCCAGTAGATGCAGATCTTCCTTATCGTGGGTCCTCCAGATGTGACTGATTCGGCGGTAGTGCTTTGATTAGTAGTGGACATTGAACAGAGATGACCATGTCCGCACCACAACAGCTAAGCCATGGCAAGGACGTTCCACTAACCGACTCCGTTTCATCGTCGACAGGATGCTTGGCGGAGTGGGCGCTCGTCGCAGAAGGGGCTCATCACCGATGGCACGCTTGACCACTAGCAACATCAACAGCCTGGATGACAACATAGCCATCATCGGCGATGGCGTCATTCGGCGGAGTGCGCACTATGGCTCCCAGCAAGCATCCAACAGGAGACGACGAGCCGTAACTGGAGCCGGCAATGGCCAGGAGAGCTTTGCCCTCGTCCAAGCCCGACCCAACTTGGGCGATATCATGTGAGTACGAAACATGTTTCTACGTCTCTGTCATTAATATTGATAAGATCTACAACATCTTATACTTGAAGTTGAGTTTTACGTAGGAATAAAAAAAAAGAAAATAAATGCAAAAGAATTAGTCTTAATAGGTTATTCTCATGAACACTATTTACTAAGCGAGGTATCACATATTAAAAAAAATACGGAAGTGCTAGACTTAATATCCAATGAACTAAGCCAGAAAGGCTATCTACAATCAGTTTAAGTCAATTGATTTACATGAATCCATTTACATATAAAAGCAAAAATAAAATAAAACAAAAATGTAAGACCCAGAAAATATAATAGAATATAGAAATACAATAGTTTAAACAAAAGAAACAAGCGCGGGCAGACGAGTCGGTCCGTTTAAAGAGCACACTAAGCTCCTTCATGAATGATGATGAATGATGACTGACGTTGCACAATTTAAAATAAATAAAATAAACATTCATTGAAAGAACTAAGCCCAAAAGACCTACGACAATCAACTTAAATTACCCAGGAGGAGTTTATCAACTACTATTAACAGTGGAAATAAAATAAAGTAAATAAAATATGACCAAAATATTTTGTTGTTAAAAGAAAACAAGGAAAATAAGAAAATAAGAGATGTTCACCGTTTGAACACTAAATGAATTGTGTCTAAATTCTATAAGCTTGTCCCTATAAATAGTGTGACCAGAGTGAGGTAGCATAAAAATCGGAATTTTTTGAAAGATCTAAAGCATGTATGATAATCGCATAAGCCCTTTCAGAATTTTAGATTTCTTACACTTAATCCTTACATAAATGGTGTAATATTTAATATTGGTGCATAATAGCTTATTGCTTATAGCTATCCTGTTATTTTACTTGGTCAGTTTAAATAATAACATCCGGTAAATACCAGGGCTGCCCTTAAAGAACAGACCTGTTTGATTTATTGAAAATAGACAAATTTTCACCGAACTTCCTAGGAATTGGTGGCAGGCGTATTCCAAAATAAAAGGCATCGAGTACCGTTCAGACGTGCGATTTGAAAAAATGTTTAAATTTTTGCTGCGCCAAAAATGAGGTGGCAGCATCGCAGTGCAGAGCTTAAAGCGCCTGTTTGCAAGTCTGTTCGCAGCTGTAACGGGAACAGGATACCGTTGCTCTGGCCATCTCCCTCGAACTTGCTGCTCGTCGCATCGCCACAGCGATGTTGTACCATATAGTGCTCTCGCTTGTTCGCCGAAAGTTGAGCTTGGGCCGGAGCAGCTTTCGGCTGGAGCGCAGAGCGCAGGGCTGCGCTACCTCAGCCGCTGCTGCCTGGCTGCGTCGGTGTGCGTGCGTCCGTTGTGTCCGTGGCCGTTGGCGCGCGCCTGTAGTGGTAGTATGTGATACAAAGTCGCCGAGTTTAGAGTCTCGCGTTTGTTGAGTATTTCGTCCAACTGGTGAGACAAAGTCGGTGGCAGCTCCCGCATAAGCGGTGCTTTTTGTTTTTTATTTTTTTTTTCATTGCGCTATTATTAGCCCATTTCTGCAATGTGAAGAAGAGTAGCAGAAAAATCGAAGCCCTAAGCTGGCGATAAAACCGCGATTCTGTGAATTCTCACCCGTGCTGTGAAAAAAAAGAAAGAGAAAAAACCCAATTCGACATTTCGAAAGTTGTGTTGTGTGTGCGCTGGCATCCGAATCCGTGTCGAGTGGTGAAAATAAAACTACAAACATTCAAACCCCAGAGAATAAGGAAGAATAAGCTAAGAACAAAACGGCAAAGCGACTAAATTGCAAAAACGTCAATAAGACGCGACGTTAATGGCAATGGCCACGATTGCGACAAAAGCTGAAATACTGCAAAAGACGGCTATTCCTGGTCTCGGTCAATAGGCCGAAGAAAAACCCCCAATTCCAATTGAAATTCGAATTTCGAATTCCAAAACTAAGCCCAGAGTCCCGATGTAAAGTTAACACACACACACAGACGCACGCACGGCGAAAGCTACTGCTTTGCTTGCCTATGTGTGCGTGCGTGCGTGGGGATTGGGATTGGGTCAGCGGGTCGCTAGCACAACGGGCGAACCATTGCGTTGGAAGTGGGAAGTGGGAAGTGGATGTGGATGTAGAAGTGTGGCCGTGCGAAGATGGAGACGGAGCTGCGGAGCGCCAGAGGATTTTGGTTTTGGATTGCATGCAAAGCGGCCTATCGGTGTATCGTGTGTTTTGTGACGTGTACACGCGTAGGAAGGTGAATGAATTTTGGCGTCGCAGCAGCTCACCAAATCACAAACACACCAACACCGGACTGTGGCGTGTAATTGAGAAATGTTGAAATATGTATATTGTGTGTAGTCATACACACACATGTGCATATAAATCTTTTTCCTAGGCCCACAAATATTTACTAGTCGTGTTTTCCCCACACACACACAAACACACACGCAGACACTCGGAAGCGAATCGGATACGAATTCGAATGATATGCCCTTCTTCAAGTGCCCCACGGAAGTGAAAATTGTGTTTGTGACTTTTACCCCGAACACACAATGTACAAATACATCACATAATGTACATATATACACCGTGCCAAGAGTACATATGAATAACATTCCTGAGCTTGCTCTGTAATTATCGGCAATTTAGTTCTGGTGCGATGATACCGACTATTATTTCGGCTTGAAACAGCTTCCAGCAGTTTCATTTTCCACTTCAACCAAGTAAAACCAATTAGTTTAGCTGAAATACTAAGATTTTCGCACATTTTGCAACTGGCCCCATAAAGTAGGCAAGCGTATTATATGTAACAATCCCGTTAATGCGTCAAACGCAGAGAGCGCCAGAGAGAGCGAGAGAGCTAGCATGCCAGTGAGAGCGAGTGTGTCATTGTTGCTGTTTATTTTTGGCAATTACAAGTTCGTTGGTCCTACTGTCACCCTATTGTGGCCACAAACGTACAATACATGCATGTGTGTGCACAATGCTCTACCACAAATTCAAGTTCCAGAGACATCGT
Organism: Drosophila pectinifera; assembly: GCA_008042775.1. Taxonomy (NCBI): domain Eukaryota; kingdom Metazoa; phylum Arthropoda; class Insecta; order Diptera; family Drosophilidae; genus Drosophila; species Drosophila pectinifera. Next base: position 34,555 of record VNKC01002296.1, read on the forward strand.
CGACTTCGGAAACAACAACAAACTACTAAAAGTCAGAGCCTGCCTGGTGACGTCACTACGAATAAAATTATTCCACAGAAGCATGAATAATGGAATGCGGCCCTCGTGCATAGATATGTCGTGTGTGTGTAAATATGCCATGCGGTTTTATGGCAATTAATTGACGACCAACTGCCAAATGTAAACAGATATTAAAACCTGAGCAATCGGTTCGTCGTGATTAGTGAGCTGTTGTTATCGAAACTGTTTCCGAAATTAGTGAGCGGGTTACTGCCGGTACATCTGTGCGTGCGTGTGTGTGTTATGTTCTGTTACGGTGACAGAGGGAGAGAGAGGGAAAATATGTTTGCACAGGCAAATTAAGTAATCAGCCTCGATGTCTGTTAACATTTGCATTAACACAAAAATGTCCACCCCCCCTTCCATCCGTTTTTTAAATTTTTTTTTATTAGAAAATGTAAACATGTTTTCGAAATGTAGTAGTGAAAATTTGCTGTCGGTCGGTCGCTTGCCGTTCACTTCCAGTGGTGTCGAAATTGGGAATTCCACCGTTCCAAAACTCACCACGGACGTCGTGGTCCCTGTGTGCGTGCGTGTGTATTGAGCTTTTTCGGTGGCCTCTATGTGTGCCAGTCTCTCTCTTGGTCTTGGCTTCAGCCTCTGTCTCGGTTTTCGGTTTCATCCCCTAACTTTTTCATTCATGGCGTGTTCCAGTAATGGAATGTTATACCAATAAGCGAAACAACATCCATCCAGCCAGCCGTCCATCTCCAGCCCTGGCAAGTACATGCTATATGTTCATATATGTATGTATTGCTAGCACACTTCTATGTGCCACAAATACAAAAATATAAACACACTCATGCATTTCGAATGCACCCTATTGTGTGTGTGTGTGCGAGTGTGTGTATGTATGTGCATACATAGGGGGCGCAATAGTGTGCAGGCATGTTTTCAATAGGTCATGAACTGCATTGACCCGAGAGCATCATAATTATTGCTGGCTGTCAAAACAAAAGCTGCTACCCGATAAGCACCACGCACTACTGGATTCCAGGACTACGGATTACGGAATCCGACCAATTTAGCATGCACACACGTGTCTGTGTGTCCATTATAAATGTACATACGCCGTGCATAAATCATGAGCAATTACAAGAAAGTGATGGGGACAAGCAACCAATCCAAGTGCTGCCGTAGTGTCGGGGAATAAAGAAATTACCTCTAACTGTGATTTAAGTTCCAAGTGCCGTGTCTAATCGAATTCCTTTCAATCAAGAAGTTTTTGTGTGTGCAATAACAACACGGCAATGCCCGCTAACTGAAGGATAATAAAAGACTAAAAGCGAAAGCGGTCCACCATCACCATCATAGACTCATCAGCATCTTTACTCAGCAACGCAGCAACATTTAATCAAAAAACATAACAAACCAAAGCAAAACAACAGCAGAACTCAGGATCAGAGCAGGAGCAAGACAACAGCAGAGGAGGAGAGTGAGCGCCCAATGGTCTGAAGTCGCATCGAGAAACGCATTCGGACCCGGAATCCTTTAGATTCCACATACAAACCAATAGCCAAGCAATCGGTCTCTCAAGCTAAATGTCCAGTTGCCGCTATCGTGCCATGCGGACGGCGTGTCACTCCCGACAAATGCGTATTGTGGTTCACCTTGTGTAATATAATTATGGCCGAGCGGTCGTTACAAAAGTATCAGAAATTGGATATAGTGACGGTATGTGCCTTCAATGATATTTCGGTTTATGCGACAGCCCCAACCGCATAAAATAAGCCTGTTCCATCTTGTTTGATTATCAATAAGCTCACCAAAACTATAGTGTGACCTAATTTTACACCTCTGCCATCTCTGTTGATACTCACAAGTCATGGAAAATTCAAGGACTCATGAAATTCATAGCATAAACAGTAATAGGAACAGTATATGTTGCTTAGTTGGTTATTTACACAAAAGAAAGGAATGCTCGCTTCGGGGACTAAAGTAACTCCTGTGGGATACCAGTATACATATACATATAATAAAACCCTATACGGGAGCGTACATATAAAGGAAAGAAACATAAAAAAGGATGAGTGCCAGCTGGCCAATTTTAATTCAGCCATCTTGACAGAATACGAAATTGTGTGAATTCAGGCAGGTGGTTTATATTGGAGCAATAGTGGGACAGGATGGAGTCATCCATTTTTAAAGAAATTAGCTCGATCGCCCAGAAACAGTAATAAATCTTATTATCTTATTACATATGCGCTGAAAATATAGTATTCACACTCTGCCGACATTTCCAAATTTTGTTTAAAATAATGAAAAATCTAGGAACAGTTTAGTTTAGAGCAGTTTATATAAGAATGCAAGTACATCTTGCATCTTTTTCGGAAGAGTAGTAGGTAGATATTATATAATCAATGGCTGCGCGTAAACCGAATAATACGAAATAATTTTGAATAATAGAATAAGCTCTTATTCCAAACCTTTCTTGTTTCCCCCTATCCAGGTTGGAAGCGGCTCAGGAAGTAGTGCTAGCAGAGCATCAACAGGACTTCTTAGGCGGGGGGCACTTGGGTCGAAAGGGAGCCCATCGCTTAGCTGATAGAATGGGTGGCCCGAAAAAAGAGGAAAACCCGCCAGGTGGTGGTCCGACGTCATTGTTTATCCTAACTGAGGATAACCCAATTAGGAAGTACACACGATTCATCATAGAATGGCCGCCCTTTGAATACGCTGTGTTATTGACAATCATAGCCAACTGTGTTGTGTTGGCACTAGAGGAGCACTTGCCAGGGGGCGACAAGACAGTATTGGCTCAAAAATTGGTAAGACCCAACGACGATACTAGAATTTACCCCAGAATCGAATTTATTTTCATATCCCGACTATCTATATTAGGAAAAAACGGAGGCCTATTTTTTATGCATTTTCTGTGTAGAAGCATCGCTCAAGATCCTCGCCTTAGGGCTTGTTCTGCATAAACACTCCTATCTCAGGAATATTTGGAACATCATGGATTTTTTCGTTGTAGTTACGGGGTAAATAATGATCCACACAATATATATTTTTCTATATAAGCACATTTTAATTTTATAATTAAATACCTTCAGAGAAGGACAAATAGTATTAAAGCACACTTAGTTCATTATTTTTTGGTTAAAGCAAAACTAAAGGTCATAATGAAACCACTGAAAATAGTTCATAATGATCTAAGTCAGTTAATTTGGTTAACTTTGAAATTTTATATATTTAAGTAAGCCTTAAGGTCCCAAGTTGTCTGTCCATTTATTAAGTCTCTTAAAATAAGCATAATTTTTAAAGTATGAAGCACTTGAGTTGATCAAATGGTTCTTAGGATTCAAAATTAACTAAAGTATAAGCGTTTTAATAACAAACTTTTTCCGATTGTTAAACTATAAATACAAATAACACAGAGCCATGACGATATTTGCTGAGGCCAATATAGACGTTGACCTGCGTATGTTGCGATCATTTCGTGTCTTACGCCCACTGAAGCTCGTATCCCGAATTCCAAGTAAGACATCCGCCAGCGGGCGGTCAGTTTCTACTAAACAAAATACCATAGGCCAGATTATGTAACTTTTTCTTCAGTAAAAAACATTAAAATATATTCCAAAGCACATTATAGGCATTCATAAATTATGCCATTAGATTTACATATAAACCTAGTCCTTAGGTGTCTCATTTCAGAGCCTCAACTTGGTTTAGAATATGTGTTTATTGAGTGTTTAAGTAGAGAAACAACCTATTATCAGCCTTTCTCCTGTTTTTGCCTACCAACAGTAGTAAGAAATTCTTAAAATAATTCACACAGTTGTTGGAAAAAAAGGACGGGCACAGAACAGAAGTACGACTGTTAATATATAGCAATTTATAGGTTCCTGACTCGATATTGGATTCGAATAATTCGTTCCTAACTATACTACTGACATTTACTCATTCAGTGTTGGTCACAATATTAGCTCCAACTTCAATTTGATTTATCTTTTTTTTTCCCGAAGTATATGGCTATAAATTTGTGGCCACCACTGTATATAAACTGCATCAGTAGGGTGCAACATGCTAGTTTATATAATTAAAAATAACTATATCCTAAAAATAATTTAGATTAATCTTAAATTTAGTTTACTATAATAATAAATTGCCAAAGCTAGTGAAAATAATATTAGATAAATACATTAATGTTGTTTTCGGGCAGAAAGTAACAATCTTTAAAAAATATACTAAGAGAGGTAGTCAAGTGGACGTCCCGCAAGTTTAATTAGTTTAGTTTTAAATATAATAAGAGTCATAGGCTCTATATAGATAATTATTTATGTTACAGCGCCGGCTAAAACTAAGATCATTAGCTTCATTTTCCTCGTTTTAATGGTTTTATCTATGTTTTCTAGATACAAAATTTCAAAAATTAGTATAAACCATATTTCGAAGTTTAGGAGGCATAAACTTTATAGAAGTGCTAGAGATGCATAGTCAAATTACATAATTTCTTTGATGTATTCTTCTTAATTAGCATCGCCAGGACATATCCGTTTGTAAGCCATGTCGTCTACAATAGAATCAATCTGGCCACGTATTATCTTAGTAATTTTATTAATAAGAGAATAGATAATAGAGTTTTCTTTTATTTATAATATAACCGTGCTTAGACGGTTTAAAAAATAATTGTATACAAATAAAAACGCGATTTAGAAACATCTTTAATCGGGGAGCCACAGAAATTGCTATGGTCTTGAAAAACATTAATAAGTATACTTTAAAATGTTACTTTTTAAATCAATTTCAAAAGCCCCGAGAATTCTGTGGCACCTCTGAACATGTTTATTTCTAAAGCCTTTTTTGAAAGGCTCGATATTGAGCAGTGTGCATATGTTTGATTTTATCTAATGTAACCAATAATATTAATTATTATCCTAGTCCAAAAGAGATATGTTAATAGCTAACAAATAGTTTGGGTTTGCTCTTAGAACAACCTCGCCACAGGATTTTTTCAGTGCAAATGGTGAGAGCAGATCTAAACTATTTGGCGTTTTCCCTTGGGCGACCCATTGTGTGTGCAATATATATGAACTAACCGCGCGTTAAACGTTACTGGATTATTATATAAATCCATATATATATTTCCTCTGTGGCATTATCACAGTTTTCGGTTTTTAGTTGTGGTTTTCTTTCGACTTAAGATTGTCCTCTTATTATATTAAGCTGCACATTTGAACCCTTTGGTTGTATTGTACACATACTTGTATTGTTTTGAAATAATTCCTTATTATTTTTTGGAACCTGATATTCCCTGAGTATCGCTAATTAATATATATTTGAATTCGCCTCGTTTCGATCGCTTAACGTCTGCAAACAGATTCATGACACAGTACCCACAAATAGGGCCCGAGGTAGACCTAAGAACACTTAGAGCCATTCGTGTGCTACGGCCCTTAAAATTAGTGTCTGGAATTCCTAGTGAGTAGTTCATCTTGTCTTAAACTATTTAATCAAATTGTCGTTGTGCCGTTACTACTTGTTGTTTTTTTCTTCTTATTTTTATTTCTTTTTGAGTGTTAGATGTTGAAATCTCTTTGTTTTCCTTATTTAGTCTGTGAGTGGGGCCACTGTTGGGCGCCACTTCACTTAGTGTAGAATTTTGTTTTAATATATCTATATACTTGTAAAATCATTGGTTGTGACACATGGTTGTCGTAGATCGTAGTCTGCAACTATGACAGCCATGTCGATTGCATTGGCATCTTTCTAATCCAATGTCCTATCTCTCCAAACTAACTAAACAAACTCTCCAACGAACTGCGAACTTCGAACTACATCTGGATCTAAATGTGATGGACATCTTCTCTAGGTTTACAAGTAGTTTTAAAATCTATAATCAAGGCGATGGCACCTTTACTGCAAATCGGTCTCTTGGTGTTGTTTGCAATCGTAATATTTGCAATCATTGGACTCGAGTTTTATTCGGGCGCACTGCATAAGACTTGTTATAGCTTAGAAGATCCAAGTATGTCCATAGCTTTTAGTTATCACCATTGAAACTAACGATTCTTGTTTCCCGCACAGACAAATTAGTAAAGGAGGGCGAATCAGAGACGCCTTGCAACACGGACAACGTCACGGAGAAGGCGTCCGGCTCCTTTGTGTGCAACAACACAACGAGCATGTGCCTGGAGAAGTGGGACGGACCAAACTCGGGCATCACCAGTTTCGACAACATCGGCTTCGCCATGTTGACCGTATTCCAGTGTATCACAATGGAGGGCTGGACGTCAATACTGTATTGGGTAAATAATAGCGTTAAAGATCGGAGATGATGTGTCTCCCGAACACCCACTATCTAAACTTGACTTCATTTTCCTCCGACAGACCAACGACGCATTAGGTGCAGGATATAATTGGATATATTTTGTGCCTCTAATAGTTATAGGCTCATTTTTTATGCTCAACTTAGTTCTTGGTGTCTTAAGTGGGTAAGTTCGATCTCGAATTGCATTTATGTGTAACGGAGCCAGGTTCTACACCAGTTCGCCTTATGATTTCAACTTTCTACCTATGATTTCGATTCTGATTCTGAATTATTTGAATATAATACTGCATACATATATGTTACAAGTAAATAGAGGGTGTGGGGGACCCTTTTATGACGATGGGTCCTGTCTCTACATCTTGAACCGGACTATACATATATGTACATATATATGTATTTATCTGTTTCTGTTCTTTTAAATGTGTTTTGGCTCTGTGCATGCGATTGCAGAGTGCAAAATGATGAAATTCGAATCGAATGTAAAGTATTCAAAATTGTGAAGCGATGACTCAATCTAATATATGTATGTATGTATGTATGTGTTGAAATTATTTATTTTTTTTATTTAATTTTTATGTATCTACGTTTCTGGTATATTTTTCCAACTTCTTTATAACTATATTCGTATTCTCGAATTCAGAGAGTTTTCGAACGAACGAAACCGTGTCGAGCGTCGCATGGAATTTCAGAAATGCCGCTTTCGGGCCATGTTTCAGACCGCAATGGTCTCGTACCTTGACTGGATCACACAAGCAGGTTTATACAAACTAGATCTAGAATCTAAGTGCAAAACTAAGTAAACTGCCCATAATCAACCCGAACGCCATAGAACAACACCAACTATATGAAGTCTACACGGGTTCATTGAACTTTAAACAGCCGCCCATTTAATCAAACTGACCTATTATACCTCAAAACTCCTCAAAATATATAAAGAACTTGTTTGATTTTCTGCTAGTTATATGTATTCTTAAATATAGATCGCAAGCAAATCCCCGGCCACAAAGACCAAGAGTTATGGTTCCCCAAACCTACTTACTTATTCAACAAATACAAATACTTCCAAACGAACCAATTAAATAATAACTACTAACTGCGAAATGCCGTTCACCTCACTATTATAGTTCAAATCCAAATCGAAACCATCCCATATATTCTCCAGCGCGTATTGTGCGTATTATACTCGTATATTCTCTGCATTTTGCCACACACACCTGAACTTAGTGAACAAGTTGAACTCCCCAGCTAAACAAAATACTTAAATTACTAACCAACTACTAGCTACTTCCAAGACTAAAATTAGCCAAAGTTTACTTCTAACTAACTAATCATACGTTCCCCGCCGGCGGAGTCATCACGAGTGCTTGTCTTGTCGTCCCCTTCCTGAGCCCTGAGCCTTGAGCCTTGAGCCTGACATGTTGTTCAGTTTTTTAGTCTTAAATGCTTAATTGTTGGCTAGCGCAGGACTCGGCTGCATACACTTAGACCAAACCACACACCAAACCCACTGGATCCAGTGTGCACCCTTCCACCCACCAGCGTTCTGTCCTCAGTTTCCAGTACCCAGTCCCAGTTCAGACCGGCTAGCCAATCATCGTCACACACACAGATCCCAAGTCAGCTCCTAGCCAACCCCAGGGTGGACCATCTCTGTTCTGTGTTCCATACTCGAGGGCTGGCAAAATAAATTGTGCCATGGATTAGCTCTCAAAGTTATTACTTATATTTATTTCAATAAAACCTTAGTTAATATTCATCTGGATTCTAAAATATTTGACAGCTTTATATAGTAAACAGTCTCCTGATAATCTAAACTAAATATTATATTGTTCTGCCACCAAGTGGCCTACTTCGGAGAAGATCCTAAGAATTTAAAAAGTGGCAAAGCCTTATTATACCATACATCAATTTTTTTTAGATACGAATTGAGCTAAATTGATATAAATATCTATATATATCTATATATATCTATAATATATATATAGAAAAATTCAACTTTTTGCTGTTTACATTAAGTTTTCTAATTGTACTCGTTTAGCGGTCCACCCTAATGCTGGGAAAATTCGGAGTTACATCTAGTCCATCCCACACACACACATACTACATATAATGAAACACAGTCCCTTCGTATATTATATAAATATATATATATATATGTTGCCCTGACTTCTCTGACCTGGTTCAATGGCATATTGCTGGAGAGGCGCCCCACCCCCGATGCCAGATATATCGAAATGTATTATTGATATTTAATTTTCACTAAATAATTATACTTTCTGTTTTCTGCCCGTTTGATGTGCTTGCAAGCGAGCACTGATCTGATTTATAAACTTTGATCTTTGGTTTTTTGGTTTTAAATTTTCTGCTCTGTTTTACATTACACTCGTACAAAATATAAATAAAATAACAACGAAAGTTTGATGTGAACATTGCTTTTGTAACACTAAAGCATACTTGTTCGATTTAGCAAACAATCAATCCAATTTTTTGGTTTATCACGGTCTATTTAATTATTTTTTTGTAGTGAATTCGCAAAAGAACGAGAAAAAGTAGAAAATAGACAAGAGTTTCTTAAACTTAGAAGGCAGCAGCAACTAGAAAGAGAGTTAAACGGCTATGTTGAATGGATTTGTAAAGCTGGTATAGTATTTACCCCTATTTCTTGTTTGTAAATCTATATACATATATAAAAAATACACTTACTATTTACACGTCCATACAACCATTCATTCATATACCCAAATAATCACAAAGAAATATATATTCATCATATACTCATCCCCAACCCATACATATAAACATAGATCCACAGAAATGATCATATTTTTGCCAGAGCTCATAAGTAACTGAAAAACCCTTCGCGCGAGGCTCCCTGTTTGAACATTAACCCATTTGGGTTAGTCTCTTTCAATAACAATCTATTGAAAGTGGTTCGGTTGAGCGCTCGCACACTTACTTTCTTTCCCTGACCACTTATAGAGATTGATTCGCGAATCTGTTATTTGAAAGCTCTGACTACCATGATTCACCCGATTCACTTCTACTTCAATATCATCTGTCCGAGTTACATATATTTGTTCATCTCTATATTAAAAATATACATATATATAAAAAATATATAAATACAGTTGTATTCGAAATTTTCGAAATAGCCAGCACTTTTGGCACATTCTTAGAGTTTCCCTTTCCTCATAGAAACCCCCAAAACCATTGAAAGCTTTAAAGCCTGTACATTTCCGAATTAAAGTAAACGTCCTGAACATTTTCCGATACATACATTTGACGAATCCGCCACGAATCCCTCATAGTAAGACACTTGTCAACATAAATCGAATTAAACATAAGTACATACAATATATATTCTTTATGCTGATGTGTTCGATCAAATCGATCCGCTTGCCTTTGACCAACTGCCAATCTTGGGATTCTGCTAATGTTATTCCAGAGGAGGTAATACTAGCTGAGGAGCGAACAACAGAAGAGGAGAAAATGCACATAATGGAGGGTAAGTTCCGCCATAACCCTAAATTTAGCATATTCATTCATATCTTCATTTCCATTACCATTTCCAGCCCGAAGACGAAACGCTGCTAAGCGGAAAAAGCTGAAAAGCTTGGGCAAGTCCAAGTCGACAGACACCGAAGAAGAGGAGGCCGAGGAAGACTATGGCGACGATGGTAAGCGAAGGAGTTTATTATTTTATGGGGGTTAAAAAATCCAGCAAAAGCTTATTGATCAAATGCCAGGATGTTTAGTTTTCTGTTCCTGGAAAGCTCATTCTCTTTATTAACTAAGCGGAATCCAGAAGCAGAAGTTAGTTGTACGAATCTTATATAAATCTTCAAATATGAAATTAACTAAAGATTTTATTTTTCATTCGAACTTGTAACAAAACTCGATCAAAACGAATATGTAAATCTTACATTGAATAAAATGTTGAAAATGTGTAAGTAAATTATAACTCTATGTATCACCAAGTGACAAATCTGCACCAGTGTCATATAGTAATAAATCCATTTAGTTATGTCGCTCGAATATCAAGAATAATAGAACTTTCTTCATAAATGTTTCCCATCATATTTAGCATCTACTTCAAATCTATGTAAAGTTCTCTCACCTGTTCTATAAGAAGCGCGTAGTTGGTATAGGCATAAACGTTCTGAACTGATAAATCTAAGGTCTTTATAATATATATTTTTTTCATATAAGTTACCTACTATTTGCAATGGGGATACAGTAAAGTCTGAACTTCATATGTTTATCTATCTGCTTGGTAAATGGTATTTTTACCCACATTATTATAAAGTATTCATATTTCTTATAAAAATAAAGACAAAAAAGCTATTTAACATATAAGCTTATTATTTTTTAACTCTATATAAGACTTGCCATTGGGTCCAAGTGTCTAACTCATGACTTTAAATGTTAAATAACAATCAGGCCTTGTTTATAGAAGTCAGAACCTATGAAGTTCCTTTAAAAATAGATATTTGTACATTATGTTAGCTAGATACTATGATAAATGTAGAGTTAGTTCTTTAATTTAATTAAAGCAAAGCTAAGGAACTAAATAAAATACTTTTATTTTGATTAGAAGATGTGCAAAACTTGTGTAACACGTCGTAGCCGTAAGAAATACTCACTTTTATCGCTATATACCTCAGAAGCAACTCTTCCTTCACCTTGTATTTGATTAAATTAATATTTTAGTCCCGCAGCAGTGTATTCCGAACCAATAGATTAATTGTTAATAGTATTATTCCTCGGGAATTACCACAAGTCGAGTTCAAATATAATTTTAAATTGAACGGAGACTATATATATACATTCGCTCAACCCATTGTTAATGTAACGAAAGGAATTGAAATTCAATTGACTAATTCTAGCAGATCTGAATATAATCATGGGACTTCTATGGAAGGCAGCCTCAGTTGTAATATAATGTCCCATAAACATGGAAGCGGCCCCCCCGAATTAACATGTAGATTACTGCATTAATGATAATGAAATATATTTATCGAGTCAATTGACTATTGCGCCCTTACCTGTTGTTAGCTAGATATGTGCACTGTACCCGTATTTGATCAGAGTATGCAGAAACATTGCCTAGTTGTGCTTTACGTGGAGATAACCTGAGATTAACCCGATCAGAAAGAACCAAGAGGAAGTAGACTAACCTAAGTGGACTGTTCTCTGTTTTTGTGTTCCTTCGTAGGCTATCTGAAAACCCGGTCCAAACCCCAAGGCAGTTGCACCGGATTCTGGCGGGCGGAGAAGAGGTTCCGCTTCTGGATCCGGCACACGGTGAAGACGCAGTGGTTCTATTGGTTCGTGATAGTCCTTGTCTTTCTGAACACAGTCTGCGTGGCCGTCGAGCATTATGGCCAGCCGTCGTTCCTCACGGAGTTCCTGTGTAAGTATTATGGCATAAGACTCCAATATCATAGATATTCATTCAATTTCTCTTCCAGACTATGCGGAATTCATCTTCCTTGGCCTTTTCATGTCGGAGATGTTCATCAAGATGTACGCGCTGGGGCCTAGGATCTACTTTGAGTCGTCGTTCAACCGATTTGATTGCGTTGTCATTAGTGGTTCGATATTCGAGGTGATCTGGTCCGAGGTGAAGGGCGGCTCCTTCGGTCTGTCGGTGCTGCGTGCCCTGCGTCTGCTGCGCATCTTCAAGGTCACCAAATATTGGTCGTCGCTGCGCAATCTAGTCATCTCCCTGCTGAACTCGATGAGATCGATCATCTCGTTGTTGTTCCTGCTCTTCTTGTTCATACTCATATTCGCCCTGCTTGGCATGCAGCTATTTGGCGGACAGTTCAATCTGCCCGGAGGCACGCCCGAAACCAATTTTAATACATTCCCGATAGCACTGTTAACCGTATTCCAAATCCTGACCGGCGAAGATTGGAACGAGGTCATGTACCAGGGCATCATATCCCAGGGTGGTGCACAGAAAGGAATGATTTACTCTATGTAAGTTTTGCTGCATTGTATTTCCGTATCCGTATCGATATCCGTATCATTCCATCGTATGAGATCATTGAGACCAAGTAGGCTTGTCCACTTATGTTAGTAGGCACAGCTAGTTGCTTGGGTATCCTTGGAGAACCGTAAACCTCCGTAATCTTGGCTTGCTATGACTAGCCCCGTTTTCTGCAAAGTCCCCCTTGAAATCCTTAAAATTCCTCCCAATTCATTGAACGTCGAACCATTAATGTGTGCAATCGACCGCGATTCGGACTTGGGAGCTTGAAGAATTTAACTCACACATTGAAATTCTGCAAGCCCAAGAGTCCCGAGAAACAGAAATACAGATATCTGAAAAGCAGGAAAGCCACCACCAGTCATTAATCGTGCATAAAACCCACCAGTAAAGCCACCGTAAGTGTAGACCATTTGGATTTTGCCAATTAATCTGTGTATCGAGTTTAATCTTTCACCGCTGTCTTCTCTCCATTTTGTCATCTTCTCTTTGCAGCAATTTAGGCAGGCAACGGCGTCTTTTTCATTGACTTTAGCTCTATGCGATCCCATACGAAGCTTGGCAACGTGTCCGCCGTAGAACTGTAGTACAGTAGTTTCCCAAAACCAACAGATCGATGATACTTAGTCCCATAACAAATCTCCCTATTACAGTCTCTAGTAATGATGTATATATTTTAAGCTTCATTCCTAACATTCAAGCGTATGAATGTCGATCGCTCGATGATGCGTTCAACTGATTGATTATCTGACTGACTTTGGTTTTCTCTGATGCTCTCTCTCGACAGATACTTTATCGTTTTGGTACTCTTCGGAAATTACACGCTATTGAATGTGTTCTTGGCTATCGCCGTTGATAATTTGGCGAATGCCCAAGAACTAACAGCAGCCGAAGAGGAACAAGTCGAAGAGGATAAAGAGAAACAACTACAGGAGCTAGAGAAGGAGATGGAGGCCCTTCAGGCCGATGGTGTTCATGTGGAGAATGGCGACGGCACGGTCGCTACCAGCAAGGCCAAGAGCAAAAAGAAGGACGACGACAAAAAGGATGAGGACAAAAAGGACGAGGAGGAAGTGACGGAGGGCCCCAAGCCAATGCTGCCATACTCATCAATGTTTATACTGTCACCAACCAATCCGTAAATATATCTCTATTTCGCTCAATCACTCCCCACCCTCCCGATTTCCGTAGTCATAGGGTCATCTCTCAGTCATACTCTTTCATCTAGTTCAGTGGTAGGCTTCATGCTAGACGTAAGATAATCGAGTCTCTTCCAGCGCTCAGGCCCATGACGATATCCCATTCCCTTGAATGGTAAATGGTAAATTGTAAATTGCAGGTCCTTGCGTGGCCTTTAACAGGAACAGGTATTATTACGGGTCTCAAAGATTAACTCTATATCATCCATAGCCAATGACATACATATTATTTAATATCCGATGAACTACAATAATTGTAGTATAACCAAATTGATGACTAATTACAGTACTTCTTTCTTTTTTACCTTTTTCCTGTTTTCCTGTTTTTTGGATTCGTTAACATTTTCTGTTGCACACACACAACCAAACAAATTAATGAACCAAACCAATTGATCGATAAACGATTCAACAACAATGTGCTTGCAAATATATGTAAATATATATTCAACAACAATACAACTTATATAATTACTATCATCAACCATCACCTTATCACCGACATTACAAACCAATGAATATAATAATGGCCATCATCAAAACTCCATCTTTAACGCCATCAACAACAATTCACCAACGACTACACCAACAAACCAACAAACAATTTCAAAATTCAAATAAAACTATATAAAAAAAAAACTAAATCAATATCGAAATCGAAACATTAAAAATAACATTTGGAATGACGGCAAAACTTAAATCCATCAAACTAATTTAAACAATATACAAAATTCGAAACAAAAAATCGAACGGGAAAACACTCAAATTGAAATCGGAATCTGAAACTTGAAACCCCGACAAATATCGATCTTAAAATTTACCCAAAACAAAAAAAAATTATAAAAACCAAACGTAAACTAAACTGCCACCGAATTTGATGCCGAATATATATAATAATCGTTGAACTTAATTACGATTTATTCGATATACGATATTCGATGAACGACTATTCAAACAACAGCATACGACGCGGCGCCCATTGGGTTGTTAATTTGCCATATTTTGATTTATTCATTATGGTTGTCATATCAATGTCATCAATAGCACTAGCATGCGAAGATCCCGTTCGAGAGAACTCGAGTGAAAACAAGCTATTGAATTATTTTGATTATGCATTTACCGGCGTATTCACGATAGAAATGTTGCTGAAAATTGTAGACTTGGGTGTGATCCTGCACCCTGGCAGCTATTTAAGAGAATTCTGGAATATTATGGATGCTGTGGTCGTTGTATGCGCTGCTGTTAGTTTCGGTTTCGATATGAGCGGTAGCAGCGCTGGACAAAATTTGTCGACTATTAAATCGCTACGTGTATTGCGTGTACTTCGTCCATTGAAGACCATTAAGCGGGTTCCCAAATTGAAAGCCGTCTTCGACTGCGTCGTGAACTCATTGAAAAATGTTGTTAACATTCTAATCGTGTACATATTGTTTCAATTTATATTTTCTGTTATTGGAGTCCAATTGTTCAATGGAAAATTTTTTTATTGTACGGACGAAAGTAAACATACTTCCGTAGAGTGCCAGTAAGTAAAAGATTTATTATTCAATTCTTAAAGACCTTACAAGATATGTTCGTTTATTCGTCGCTCTCTCTTTAGTTGATCTCTATTATCCCGTATTCCGTATTCCTTATTCGTAATCTTATTCTTGATCTTACTTAGTCTTTGTTTTTTTACGTTGTATCCGTGAGTGGGTTTTTGCGATCATTTTAACCTAGGACTGTGAGCCCCGACCCATATCTCTCATATACTGTCCCCTCCGTAGTGGTCTCTTTTAGGTTTGTACCTTTATCCCAAATCCACACCGTAATCCCTTCATTAGCGCTCTAGCTCTCCCACTTTCTATCTGTCTTTTAAACACGCTCTCTACCAACAGTATCTCTCTCTTAATATATCTCTGTCTGTATCTCTGTATGTTTCTCTATCTAAGCTCAAGTAACAAGACGTTTTAGATAACCCCAGCATATGTGTGAACATTGCGTAGCTTATAGAGCTATCGAGACAAATCTTCCATGTACATGTACATATATAGAATCCTATCCAATACTCCCAATACATCGATGTCTAGCTGTAACGATCCCATGATCCGCGATTTCTGCATCAAATACTTATATACATATATACATGTTTCCATTTGCCGAGAGAGTGTGCCCAGTTCTTTGCTGGATTCCATCGGATAGAGAAGACTGGCAGGCAGGCAGGCTATAGGCCTCTTTCGAAGAACCCTGCGCCCCATAGCTGTACATAGTATATGAGTGTGGTCTGTTCGTATTCCCTTATGGAGAGCAATTTAGGACATAAGTTTCCACAAGTCCCCATATACCTGTTTTTTGTATCTGTGTGTTGTTTGAATGATCGTTTACGTTATGACATTATAACCATTATTGTTCGTTCTGTTCTTTATACTTATTATCATCTTTGTTTCTGAAGTAAACAAAAAAGGTGCACTGATTTAACAGAATGTAAGAGTAGCATTTTATAGTTTCTCGCCATGATTTTCTTGCCTGACTTGTCTTATCAACAGTCACGCGATTAAACGGGCCAAAAACAAAAAAAAACCTATCAAAATATTACAAAGAAAAATCGAATACTAAACCATAAACAAATATTGAAAATCTAACCGAATCAAATAGTGACAAAAAGAAAAAAGCAGAAAGCAAACAAAAATATGAGAAAATGCGTTCGAGTACAACATCTGTGATATAGAAGAAATGCTAAACTACAGTGTCTAGTTACCACCTGAAAATAAACCCTTTCTAGTTAAGTTTCATTTTCTATGATTATGATATGTTATACATATATATATGACTCTATATATACAGTTACTCCGTTAAGCCGTATCAGTGTGTGTTTGTATTTGTTGCCTTCACCAACTAACCAAAGAAGATCGGGAAACAACAACACCAATGGAAATAGCAAGACTATCCGCGTTTAGCCTATGCAATGTTGCATTTATGTTTTTGAAAATTGGGTATTCTCCAAATACCAAAGAGTCCATATTACTACCAGAAGATTTCTTAATAAGCACGCGCATAGTACGAAACGGACTGTCTTTAGAGTAGGAAGTCAGATTCAGATTTAGATTCAAGTTCCAGGGCCCTATAGCTCGCGTAGGAGTGAAGCGACGGTCCGGCTATCAGTCAAGAATCGAGTACGAGTTTCAGGTCCTACATCCATTCCCGGTTTTCCCGAAATTTGTGTCAATCCATATAGCTAGAATCCCCGATAATTAGATGCATCTCTCTTTCCATCTATTCCTATCCAATTCATACCTGTGACATCTATTTAAGACCTTTGTGTCCAAGCAGAAGCTAAAGCGAATTATATAGGTTTTATTGTTACCAAATAGCCCCGATCAAGTACGAGTAATAATGCTATGTATAGGAATCGTAACATCTTGTAGTAGACTATATCCAACTAGATGACGAGCGCTCTTTCCCAAGTTATGTGTGTGTACATTAGAGTTTCATTATGTATTGTCTTTTTAACTCCAAATTGATTGTGAGCGAGCAATGGCCATTGGTCACTTGCCACTCGCCACTCGCCACTCGCCGTCGCACTCGCGAGCCATGCGCCGAGTGTAATGTCCTTACACTCGCCGCAAAAGAGAAGTGAAAAACAATGACCGATACTTGCAACCGAGAGAAGGAACCGCAGAATCTGATGAAGTATCCACAGAGTATCGGCTTGTTTTAGCTGTTTGGCCTTCGTATGCAATAATTGTGTGGCCCGCCTGCCGCCCTGCCTAATTGAAAAAATACCAAATCGAATCCAAAAATCTAATTTACTTTTACTCAAAAATCCAGATACATATGTACACGTACATCCAACGTCCAAAAGTCCATCTGCATTCCTATCATGCATTCATGATCCCTTCCCATAAAACATTGAATAATGTCGACAGTGAATATGAGACCTGTTATCCGAGTTAATACAAACTTCTCCCAGTAAAATAAACTTTAAATAATCTGCCTAATTCAAAGGCTTCAAAGCAATTCGGTTCAATATAAAGACAAGTTCTTACTAACTCGTCTATCATTTGTTTTTTAGTGTTTATATTTCAAAATGAAGGCAATTTACTAAAGAAAACCTTCTACCTTCTTCCTAAGTTCTCATAACTGCTCGTCACATTCTCGCCCACATTCATACATACTCGCCCGAGTTAAAAATTGCACTCGTTTCGAGCGCAGCTGCTTTTTGTTCACATCACCGAACCGACAACGGGCCGAACCACACGGGACCCGCTCGTGAAAGGCCCCCACCGGTCCTCGCCAATCAATCAAAAATCAAAAAGCACCAACTCTCTAGCGCGCTCCAGCACCAGCTTCAGCACTTGTCGCGATACATTCTTCGTATTTTTTTTGTCGGGAGAATTTTCGAACATCTTTATATGTGTACGCCTTTGAGATTGCGACCGTACACCGTACCGAGTGTAGATTTGGGTTGAGTTGATCTCGGCCGCCGCAGGAATCCAATTCAAAGTCAAATGTGTCCCACACTCCATACGAAGAGGTCAATGCAAAATGGTAGGAGATGGGTGGGAGATGGGTAATGCCAGGGAACAGTTGCAGTTGCTTCTCATAACCATCATATATCATCTTGAATCCATCCGAGACACGGCACACCGCACAGCACACCAAGCGCATAATGTGCAACGAAATGCTTATATTGTCGCAACATCAACCCTATGTGTTCCTATAGCGAGGTCTGACTGTAAATTGTATCCATTAGATTTTTGTACTTGCTAAAATTGACCTCATTAAAAAAAACTCACCTCACAATCTCATTAAATCAAAAATCAACCAACGAAACCAAAAAGAAAAAGACGAATGAAAGAAAATTTTAAATACGAAATTTAATGAGAACGTAAAACGATCCCGATTGATCCCCGATTTGATTTCCGTTTAGTTTTAGCTGCTTGTCCAGAGCTTTAGTTACGTTGCGTTTCCGTTTCCGTTGCCTCTTTCGTTTTTAGCGGTTTGTGTGTACCTTTTCGTTTTGTAATTTCTCAACTGAGTCTCGAAATAAATTACTAATTAATCCACAAATAACTAAACCACACCAACGCCCAACACCAACGCCAAAAAATAAAACATAAACGAACCTAACGCAACCACAAATCAAATAAATACGCATCCGAAACAAAAGGGGCTCGTACTTCAAGTACGAGGAGGATGAGCTGCTGCCCAAACAGGAGCTGAGGGTGTGGAAGCCACGTGCCTTCCACTACGACAACGTTGCTGCCGCGATGCTGACTCTCTTCGCCGTCCAGACCGGCGAGGGATGGCCACAGTAAGCCCACTTTGTTGTTGTAACACCGATACTATGAACATTTCCTGTCTCTCTCTGAACTATTGTCTATAGCGATATATAGTACTCTGTCTGATCTAATCTGTGCTCACTGAAACACTCAAGGAAGGCGTCGAATCAAAGATTATAACTAACCAATATTTTCTGCCTCCTCTTTTCCGCAAACAACCAACGCACCTTGAATGTCCACATCCACATCGATTCAACGATACGAATAGGATCTTGCAACACTCAATGGCTGCCACTTATGAAGATAGGGGTCCAATCCAAAATTTCCGGATCGAAATGTCCATATTTTATATTGTGTATTTTATTGTATTTCCATTCTTCTTCGTCAACATATTCGTGGCCTTGATTATTATTACGTTTCAAGAGCAAGGCGAAGCTGAGTTACAAGATGGTGAAATTGACAAAAACCAGGTGAGCCAGACCTAATCCATTTTGATCCGTTAAACCTATGCGAGTCCCCCGATCTCACATTTCTCTGTCTCTATCTCTCTGTCTCTGCTTATATATATATCTATGTATATGTGTGTTTCGTGTAATGTACCGCTAATCGTATTTGTAAAATTCCCAAAAAAAAAACAACAAAAAAACCAAAACAAAACCATTAAAAAATCGAATTTATGTATTAAATAAATTGATTAATGTGCACGTACATATCACTAACTCGTAAATACTTGCTACTAACATAACAAACTACCTACGTACCTACTACATGAACACGTTCCAAGAACCCAGACATCGCCACATCGTGGGTACAAAACACAACTGTACACCTAGTACAATACTCGTACCTAGATTGTGTCTCCTTAAGCTTAACCCTAGCCTACAGTAGCTACTCTATATGTACCGTTTTGTGCGAACGTTTGCCTTGCCTTGCCGCCTTTCGTTCCAGTGGCAACCCCACTGCCTCCACACCCCACATATAAACACTGATTCAGATTATATATCTAACATACGATCGAGACTAGACTGTATTTGAAGGGAAGCCCCCAAGCGGGTGCAGTCCAGTACCCAGCCCCCTACCCCCATCCAATTCGAATTCCACTAGTTGTTGCTCAGCAGCCCCTACCTAGAGCAGAGCTGCCCACGCAGTGCACCCGTGGGTCCCGCGTCATTCCGGCACAGCTTAGCCGAATGCCTCGAGCCCTCGGGAACGTAGAAGCCTCTGTTGTAATTATTTTTGTTGATATAAATAGTGAACATTTACCGGAAAGTAGAGATATTTAATTCATAAACGATAGTCCTTAAATATTCCCCCATTTGTTTGGGAATATTTAACGGTCAGTATCGTCTCCAGTCAGTTGCCAATGTTGATCGAACGCGCATTGCCCATCAATCCCATTCCCGCGAACAGAGACGATTGTAAGTATGCATTCTCCGACATCCCGCCATTAGAGGAGACATTCATCCACCAGTGCAGTAAGAAGTGTTCATTTATTATTTTATAGCTCGAGACGAAAGCGATATCAACGGAGCTAGAGCTATGACCTAAGCTTAGTTTAGTAATCCAGTGGAAACCAAATACAGACATACCCTTAGACTAACCTCGATAGTGCAAATTTAAATATTTCAAAATGGGGGCATGTGTTGAATGAATGTATTTGTCGTTATTTGTCGGGGGTAGAATTTATGATTTTGCTTTAACACCCTGTACCCTGTACATATACCTACCGATATCCTTTCTGTGTTTGCTTAATCCAAATTGGGATCTATTCCATTACTGTAAGAGACAGACTAACACAAAAGTAGTTCAGTTCGATGTTTGATTGATGTGTCTTTATAAGGCCAAACTTTGCCAACAGCGCATACGAAAAATGGAATCTGTAATTACCAAACTTAATTTTAATATCACTACTATTCACTACTATTCAGAAATTGTCTGAAAAGTGGGTTCTGTCTCTGATACGGAAAAGTCCAACTATACTTTCTGAATTTTTTCATATGCGCTTTTGGCGAATTCTGACGCTCTATAGAATTGATGTGAACCACATTAGCTAACCTTTCGAAAATTGCTTACAACTAAATTAAAACGAACTCAATTCTTCAGAGATAATGCATCCAAATCCTTCTACATAATCACATTTTTCTTCCCCTTAGAAATCCTGCATCGATTTCACAATCGGCGCACGCCCTCTCGAGCGCTATATGCCCAAGAACCGGAACACCTTTAAGTATAAAGTGTGGCGAATTGTTGTTTCAACGCCTTTTGAGTACTTTATTATGATGCTGATCGTATTCAATACGCTCTTGTTGATGATGAAGGTAAGTTAGTAACTAGCACTAAGGATTAGATATGGGTTATACCCTTGTAGACGCAGTTAAGAAGACATCTATTATTCTTTCTGTAAACTAAAGTCATTCTAGGCACGTCCGTTTTCTCAGCTTCCATATGGAGTTTGAGTTTCTGAAGACCTTTGCTAGAGATCTTTCTCTCTGAAAGCATTTCCTTTCTTCTTGCTATATATTTTGGAATTTGTAACGCTGAAAAAGAAACAATATCGATTGGCTTGTTCAATATGGCTGCAACTAAAACCTTGTACATATTATAAATCTTAACAGTATCATAATCAAGGAGACATGTATGAAAAGTCGCTGAAGTACATCAATATGGGATTCACTGGGATGTTCAGTGTAGAAACTGTGCTGAAAATCATTGGATTTGGCGTTAAGGTGAGTGGCCAGTGCACAAGACTGACAATTTCTTGATAACTTTCTATTAACTTATTAATAAGTAGCTACTAAGGCAGTAATATCAATGAAAAATCTTTACTGTTTACAAAGTAATTTCCTTTAGTAACATAATTTATATTTGATCGCGTTTTAGAACTTCTTCAAGGACCCGTGGAACATATTCGATCTGATCACCGTTCTGGGCAGCATTGGGGATGCACTGTGGATGGAATTTGGGGTAATTATCAGTTGCTTGCCAATACACGACTCAGAGCAAACCTACATGTTATTGTTGTGTTCGATTTCTGTAGGCCGTTATGCAATACAAAGCTATAATGTAATTGATAACTGAATACTGCAAACACGTATCTCTCTAGCTCCTTGTTTTACCAAGATATGAATACACACTAATTAACACGTCTACAGAAACACACACTACAAAGCAAACGCAGAGAAGAAAGAAGTGAATGTGTATCAAGTACATATATTCACATATATGTATCTTAACTAATCACACTGACCCGATGCGTATGTCTATATATGTATCTCATTTTAACTTTTATGTCTTTATAATATCAAGGTCAATGCTATATAATCAGGTACATAAACACGTATCTTTTCTAGCTGAAGAGATACATATTTGCAAAGCACCACAACAGTTCAGAAATTAGGGCAATATCTAGATGATATGGGAAGGGGTTTTTAACATAATACGATAGAGTAATCCAGTTTAATACAGATATTAGAATGTCTCTGACTGGGATTTATTCCTCTTGCGGGCATTTTCCAATACTCGATATTGTGGAAATTCCGAAAAAGAAATCCTAATTAAAATAGGTATATATTAAATTAAGGCTAAATGGTAAAGCTCACCTAGTAACCTAGCTCAACCATTTAGCCCTAATTTAAATATATATATATTTTTTTAGCAAGAACACAAGAGTCGCGGGGTTAGGCACTATGCACAGATCGCAAAAAGTACAGTTACACCCAAAATATTTTACAGTTATGTATCGTTATCGTTTTACATACGAGAAAACCGTTGTTACCTAAATTTACTTGATTTCTTAATATCGCAATAACACACACACAGAATCAAACAGAAAAAAAAAGAAAACAACAAACATCACAAAATCCAGAAATTAATAATCATATTTCTTTTTTTTAAATTCCTTTTCCATATTTATTTATGTACGAAAACCAAAAACCAAATGTGGTTTGCAAAAATCGGGAAAACCCAATCCGAATCAATCCAAATCAAATATATATTTCGATGAATGCAAAAAAAAATAAATAAATGACATAAAATATATAATAATCACTCACGCAATATATGATACATACGTCCACACAACAACAACAAAAAACAACCTGAAAACCCACGCACACATCTGAACAATTGTGTAACTTTATATATAATACACACTCACTCACACGATGTAACATCCAAAATCGATACATATTTGTATATGTCTCCTATGAAAACATATATCTTGCAATTGGCCATTTCGGAATTCGAAACGAATTCGAATTCGAACTCAAACAATATCCCAACAACGATAACATCAACACAAACAATAATACAACCACAACATCTGTGTAATACAAAATACAAAATGCAATGAATGTGCAACAAAACTCTATATAATATATATATATATGTCTCTCTTGCTCACCACCTCCACCACCAAAACCGATCCACCACCTCCACAACCACCACAACCACCACTGCCACCAAATCATCACCGAATTTGTATACGACATGATATATAACTTTATATATATATATAACCCAAACTCAAACTCAAACGATTATATGCAAAATGTTAACTTGAATCAATCCTATTTGTCGAATCACCAAAACCAAAATCAAAACCAAATCAAATCAAATCAAACCGAATCAATCGAAAAATGGAATCGCAATCACAAATCAATCAATCAAACAATCGAAATGCAATCGAAATCGACCAAAATTTTACATCATTGAATATCGAAATCTGTCATCATCTCAACAACCAATTCCTCTGCATGTGTATGTGTATGTTCGACACCTGTGCACACACACACATACGTATACATACACATGCGTCCATTTGTATGCGTGCTCACACACATATGTGGCCGTGCGGCCGTGTGTCCGTGTGTCCTTGTGTCCATTGCTTGCCCGTGTGTGTGTGGACGCGCCCTCGCTCTATCTCTCTCATCAACAACTACATCGATAACAACAACAACAACAACAACAACAACTACATGTACAACAACCAACCGACACAACCAGCAGCACGATGTAAGTACGAAACACGATCCTACACAGATTTTGCATTTATCCAAAAACTTTTCAATGTGTAAACGATCAAAGAACTTAGATCTCTCTCCAGCTTAAGCCGCTAAGTAATTGCCTTCCACTAAACAAGCTTATTATTGAATCTGAATCTTCATCTCTGTTTCGTATAATTTTGAGCTAGTCTTGATTTTCCAGTTGAAAGCAAATATATTTACAAACATAATACCTATATATAACTTGATTCACCTCGATTAGTTGTTCTGTTCTCATTGTACTTGCTTAGTTAACTCCACCATTACCAGTTTATGTTTTCGACATTGTTTTTTGGGATATCCTTGATACTCTGGTTTTAAGTTTTCGATTTTGCGTTGCATAGCACACAACATTGCGATTTGTACTTGCTACCGTGTCTCTCTCTTTCTCTGTCTGTCTCTATCTCTGTATCTGTATCTATGATCACAATTTTAATTAATTATTCCTGTCTGTCTCTGTCTCTTGTAAAAAGTTGCGTGCATAACCCTATTTAATCTCAAGAACTCCAGGTGGGATGTAGTGTCAGGGTGGTCCGAAAAGTTCCCTTATACACCAAATGATCCATTGGTAAAAATATTCTTTTCTTAAATTTTATTGTATACTTGTAACTTAATTTGGAAAATTTTAAACAATTATTACAAAGTTACATAGACATAATGAATATTACTATTTCTACTGTAAAATATAATTTTCTATTAGAAATGATCTCTAAGTGCTATAATTTTACTAATTATTTTACCAATGGATCTGTTTGTGTGTATGTATTCCATAGGAGAGTATGAGCCCAAGTAGATAAGAGTCGCCCCTGTCAACAGTCTCGTAAAGTGTAAACATGAATGTTTTTTACTATAAATACTTTAGTGACTTTAATGTTTAGGATTAGGTTTGTGTAATTTAAACCATATGCGTAGCCCATAGGCATATTTAAATTGCGTACCTGACTTATGATGAAAGTCATACAATCTGCAAAAGTATACGTAATTATTTGTACCATTCAAATTAGAGTTTGTATGGTTCGTGTATTGTAAATGAAGTAACTTTAAGACTTTAATATTAATTAATTAACTAATCCAAAGTTCTGAGCTATTTTTAAAGATATCTATCTCTGCAACATTAAGTTGCACTTAATTAAATATTAGAGTTTCGATGAGTGGTAGGGCCTAATTGTTTAAGAAACACATAACTGTACCCTCTGAAAGTCTACCATATTTAAAGGTACAAACCTTTCCCAGCGTCTTATCCACAACCAAACCGATTGCCAAGTCCCTATCCTAAGAGTGGCTCTGGGTGCTCAAAGTCATGCAACTTATCCTCGGTTCTGAATTTCCACCTGTGTTTCCCTTTGATTTACGTTACGCATGGATTGTATTCGGTTTTGACCGTCCCGCAATTTGACAGTTAAACACAACAACAACAAATGCCTTGAACTCTTACCATATACAAAACTCGCTGAGGTTCATGATCATACCCATATAACATACAGGCATGAACACAAACCGCACATCCCCGCAAACTGCAAACATACCAAGGCAGGCTTCGTAAAATCTCCAAATCCACAATCGGGCGTGTGCTCTCTCTCCCCTCCTAATGCTCGGTTTCAATTAAAAATGTTTAAATTCCCCACATTCATGTGTTATTTTACGAAGCCTGAGACACACAAGCTAAGACCACACATGCGCAATTTAAGAAAAAAAAAGACACGTCTCGATTACTTGAGATGGTATAATGCTTCGATATGCGATATATATATAAGTCGATAACGCGATAACCCGGAGTCAAGATCAAAGGCAGCATCATTGTCATCACTTGCGCATCGGATGAGAGGTCCTTTGTGAGCTGCCAAAGGGTCTATCGTCTATCGTCTATCGGTAACTGTAAGTAGTCTTCCCCAACGAGAGCTCTACGAGAATATATAGAGATTCGATCGGGCAGCGTCCGTCACCAAGCGAGGTACTTAATGATGGCTCAGAATGGATAACCTTTCTCTATACGCCTATCGATTTCAGTTGAGCTTTTAACCATACGTAACGTTGACTTTTCAAAAGCATGATTTCAACACACTGTGTGGTCTTTCTTCCGAGACTCCCCCCACCACAACCACCCATTGTCCATTCTCCAGTCTCTGCTCTCCGCTCTCCGCTGTCTTCGCCTGTTCCCGCTAGTTTCTTTCTGGGTAATGTTCTCGCAGGTTCTGCCAGTAGTTTCTCTATCCTAGGTCACTGGATGACATTCAAGTTTTGCTTCGGCCTGCTCCCACCACCACGCAACCCCACCTATCACCCCCACCAGTCAGTTTTGCGATGCTCACATCTCTCACTCCCATGATTGCAACTAAGTAGTGGTCCCAGCCAGCTAATGAGCTGGGCTTTTGAGATTGGCTTTTGTTTCAGCTGCTGCATGCCACATATCCACAGATCACTAATGACACACTCAGATCCTTCGCAGGGCAGTTGTCCCCATATATGGCACCCCCTAAGTAATCACTTATCGATCACAATATGTGGACAGCGCCATGCCTACTCACAGACACACACATGGATACACATGCTGACATACTCAATCACAGTCTACACTTGCGCATATGTGCGTTGAATGAATGCACTCGGAGATCCTTTGATCCTTTCAGTTTGCTTCAGCTTTTTTCACGCAAACTGCTTGAGAGTTACAATGCCGAGGCGTGGATGCCGTTTGCTCGGCTTGGCTGTTTTCCACGTCAGATAGTAATGAGTAATGAGTCATCCGTAATCTCGAGAGACTGGTCTTGGTCTCGGTCTCGGTCCCGGTCCCGGTCCCTTAGTGCGTCCTTGGGTAAGCGAGGTAAGAGGATGCCTCTAAAGGCAGGTGCGTCGTGCATTCGCGAGGTGAGGTAACGCTCGGTTTTCGTATTTCATTTCGTCAAAATCAACGCCTTACTGCCTTATTTCCTTTATACCCGATGTATTTTCAGTTGGCGATGTTTCAGTTCAGTAAAATACATTTTCAACATTTGCCCGGCGCAGTCACTCGTACGATGCATAGTATAGTCTGTCTAGCCAAGTCGATCTGCGCGAATAGAATCCTCGATTTAGTACCTTGCTCAGCTAAAATTCCTACTAACAACCTAGCCAAGTAAATTAAATAACAATGATACAGAGAAACTATAACAACGACATATAAAATACACACAACACATATACACCAACATAGTAAACTATGTAACTCTACTTACTGATATTGATCTTGATCTATCTTTGTATACCTGTTAGAAGCTGTCGCTCTGCAGTCAAATTTGTGCTACTAATTTTCAACTCTACTTTATTTATTTCTTTATTTTTCAAAAAAAAAAAAAAAAAAAAAACAATTTAAAACCAAAATCAACAACAAATCTCTTGAACGCCGCCCAACGAATTTCGTTTGACCATAACCGACCTGTGATGATACGCATATAAAAATCTGCAAAATGAAAAAAAAAACAATCATGAACATTTCCTTGTTTTTATTCGTCATGTAAATTACCGACGAATATCCGATATCTGATCTGATTGAAATCGAAAACAAAACTGCTGAATGATAAATTCAACAACACCAACCACTCTACTACTACAACTTTTCAACAACAACTACAACAATGATTGAAACGTCAAACGAAATGAAATCGAAATCGATATCGAAAATCGAAAATGAATCGAATCGAATCGTTCACAATGCGGTATATGAGTTATGTGCACATTGATTTGTCTCAAAACAAATCCAAAAATTCCTTGAACATGGTTTCTCTGATCTAACAGGATGTAAGTAAACAAATCTATGCTAACAAGCTTTTTACGTTCACCACACACTCTCAACTAACAACTACTAAGAAACCAACAACAACAACCACAACAACAGCTACAGATACTCCAATCCAACTCCAACTCTAGCTACAACAATTACAACAATAGTAACAGTAACATAAACAAAAACAAACGACGATCTACAAAGTGTTTTTGGACTACTTAAAACAAAAAACAATTTAGCTTATCCTGTTCTTCGGAATGTTTTCTACCAACTACTGTAATTTCCATTCTTAATACCTCTTATTCAGGATCAAGTCGATTGATCTCATTTTGTGTAAAAATCGAATTCATCTGTAGATTGAAATTTCTCTCCTTTGTTCTCGTCCACTTTCTACGTATTTACTCGTAGTTAGCTAGCCATATACATATATATATATCAGCCAACTTAGACCGAGTTGGGCCCAGATCTTGTATATTTACTACTACTTACTACTTAAATGTGTGTGTGTACATTCTCCCACATCCCTCTTATAGTCGATTTGCGGGGTTGGAATAGAGCAGTCAAGTCACCTTAAGTGCGTTCCCATCTTCGATAGCGACAACAGCGTGGAAACATGCCTCATTATCCACCACTCTCTCTTTCTCTCTCTCTAGCTCTAACCCAGATTCCCAGATAGATATATCTTCCACCCATCCCGTCCACATATGTATGTATATCTCTCGACTTCGCAGAATCCGCTGAATCGGAAACCACTTCCACTCCACGCCAGTGTACGCGAGTTTGTGTTCAACTTTCATTCACACACACCAGTTCCACACGTCACCACAGGTGCCATGTAGAGGTGCCCGCCACCTCTCGATATCTTGCTTCAGCCAACCAACCAACCAACCAACATCCACATCCAATATATTATCCATTATCCGCCCTAGTCTCCGTAGTCAAATACTCTTGTCTCCCCACTCACTCACTCTCTAACTGTAAGTCTATATATTTATACGCAAACCCATATTTAAGTACCTACCAAGCGAATTATGCAATATATATATAATAGCCATTATAGTATGTAATTCCAACAACAAAGTTGCACTGTGTGAAATCGAACGGAGGCCACGGTGAGGCGGTATGCGTCCCCAAGTCAGCGGTTGCTCCCAGCGGCACTCGGATGTGCGGGTGCCCACCTCCGGGGGGGTAATGCCTTGCCGCATTACCCCCACGGAATGCACCCGCACATGCGCCATGTGCTGTGCACTGAAAACTATAAACTGTAAATGTTGCAACAACAGCTGATGTGTAAAATATTTTGGCCAAAGACCTCGTAGTCGGAGCGGTGAAAGCGCCGTGGTTACGGTTACCCGAACTGTTCTCTAACGCTGCGGGCACTGAATACCACAAGTGTACCCGAGTACCTGTTACTGTACCTGTACCCATCTACCCGTACCTGTACCTGCACCACTGACTGCTTTAAATCACGGCACGCCCAGCACATTGATTGCGTAATATTCGCCCAGATTGATTTTTTAGTTAATCAAAATTTAAACAAAAAAGTACCCATTATGTACCTAACAACTGTTGTACTGTCCGCGTGTACCTAGGCCATACAAGATCTATATTGTGTGCTTAGAACACGCCTCGCAACCTCCGCTTGTAACCATTAACACAAAAAAGTTTAGATTAGCCAAACAAAAAAAAAAAAAAACAGTAAAACCCACACGCACGACAAATTGCTTTCGAAAATTTCCTTCTTAGACGAACAAATTCGATTAACCGTTCGATACTTTTTCAAATTCTGTACATTTTTATCAATTAGTATTTGGCAGAGATTGTTGTCACACGCACAAATCATTATCTTTTTGATGATATGATAGCACACTGACACTCCGAAAAACAGACACTACGCAGAAACAAAGAGAACTAAAACACCAACACACAATATCAACAACAATTACAACAACAATAATATTTAAATAGTTTTTGATTACATTTTTGTTGAGAAGAACCTCTAAAGTATTCGATTATTTGCTTTTATTGTACAAATGGTTGAAAACGACAAGTTTTTGTTTAGCATTTCGTTCGCATTTGTAATTGAACAGAAAAAACTACTGTATAGTAATGAGTAAAATATTCCATTTTGGATCGCCATCCATCTGTTTTATTTTTTGATAGAGCGAAAATAGTTTTTACGTATATCGGTAATTGATACAACTAACCAAAAACCATAAAACTTGTCATTACTATGTATGTACCTCCTCTACCTCTACTACTTACTACTAACTACTACTACCTACTACTACTACTACTACCTACTACTACTACTACTACTATACTGCACAACTCGCTACTAACTACTAACTACTAACTAACTAACTAACTATTGTACTAACGGAACGAGCTATACTACTACCCGATAGTTTAGAGATTGGAATGCATCGAATCCGTAGATCGATGGCGAAGCCGAAACCGAAGCCGAGCTCCATCGGAGCCCCGTATCTTAAGACGGGGACCACCGCTCAACCACTCTAATTCCATATCCTTATCTGTTCTGTTTTCTCTCTCTCTTTTGTTTCTTTTGACTCTCCTCCAACTCTCTGACAACTCCAACGACACCTCGATATATCGACTCTCGACTCTCGACCACCGACTTTGGCCAATAATATTTTACAGTCGAACTCAATCAACGTCGGCTTCCTGCGCCTGTTTCGTGCGGCGCGTCTTATCAAATTACTCCGTCAAGGCTACACAATTCGCATCCTCCTGTGGACATTTGTACAATCATTCAAAGCACTCCCCTATGTCTGTTTGCTTATAGCCATGCTATTTTTTATATACGCCATTATTGGCATGCAGGTAAGTTACAACCGGTTAACAAACACACACAAAGACACACAGCAACTAGAGATCCACGTAGATCCACGTGCGGTCTTGAGCTAGGGAAAGCTAACTGGGTTTCAACCTCCAATCGCACTGGGCTGATGCTATTCCCGGGGGCGGCTAGTGCTAGTCCTAGTCCTAATCCTAGTATTAATCATGTACATAGTGTATCCTTAGCGCGCCTTTGGGGGTCAGTAAAAGTAGTGTGGGACACTCTGTGCTTCTTAGAACCACGACTCTTTGCTGGACTTAATGGAATTTAATGCAATGCCATTCAATTTACATCAAACCAAAAGGTTTTCGGCAACATAAAGTATGATCCGGACACGCAACTCAACCGCCACAATAACTTCCAGTCGTTCTCCGGTGGAATCATGCTGCTCTTCCGGTAAACGAGAAAAGTAACCTCTAGTTAGCAAAATATAGTAACTCCAAAAAGCTGGCACAACCTACAGTCACCCTATATACTATGCATCATATATATTTACTATAACGAGTTGTACTTATATATCGGAATCGAAGTATCACCAGGAGCGAGTGGGCTCTCACGATACAGAGACTTTGAAGGCTTTGAAGAACGATAAAAGATAAAAATATCCATTCCCTTGACAGTATCTCGTGAAAGTCCACTCCTCTGTCGGATTCGGTGTAGTTGTTGTAACATATTCGTATTATACCTCAGGGAATATATTTCATTAATCTCTTAAAAAAGCATTTCAATCATCAAGAATCCATAGTCGCAATCAACTATTATATGAAGGAATCCGTAAATGTGTTAGCAAGTTTATTTGAAGTTATACATAATTATTGATCCGTATTGTTTGCCGTTGCCGTTGAGACTTTTGTGATTTTGAAATCGAGCTACCACCTATACCACATATCCGTAAATTTTTGGTACTTTTTTAGTTCACGTATTAACCAAGTATTATTCCGTTCCAATATTCTGGCTGGACCCATGAACGTAGCTTAGTCCGCTCTTTTTAAATGTTGTACAAAGATGCGCTTATCAAGTATTTTTTCTCTCTTTGAATGCTTGTGTTCCAGTCGGTTATCGAAAAGGGACTTTGTCAGGGAAATTCAAATACACAACAATTACTTAAAAAATCTCTAGATTATTTAAAATTTTTAAGCATTTTTTTAAGTGTAATAAACACAGAAATTAGCTAAAGATCTAGGCTTAAACCTAATTAGGTTATTTGTTACCTTAAATCAGTTTTCTAAGCACGCAGAAATGATTGGCTAACCAAGAACCATGATTTTCCAGATATATATATCAGAGCTAATAACAGATATTACCTAAAATCTAATAACATAAAAACATTCACCCGATTTCTGGTTTAATATAATACAATATAATATGTTGCTCGCCTTTCTAATGCACTTTAAGAGTTCTTTAATATAACAACTTATTGTTAAATATCTTCTTTTTATTTGTTATCAATGCGTAGCCCAGTGCATAGGACTCTTTCGAGCCTTCTTTAATTTCTTTTCAATGGTAACCGACATGAAAATGCAGATTTTCCTTTCTGATAATTGGCATATCTCGATTAAGCTTACCTTATCATTTCCAGCTCATTTTGAGTTTCTTAATTCGCGCGCTTTCTGAAAAACAGAACTACGAGTTTCTTATTTCAGTGTTTTGATTGTCATAGAGTTTTAGCATTGCAAAACCCCCAACAAATATCCACCTACATATAAGAACACATCATTATCCGGATTCCGGCGGTGTCAGGAGTAGCATCCAGAGAGTAACTTTTGTAGATGTGGGGTCACAGGTCACAGGTCACAGGACAGAGGTCACAGGACACAGGGCACAGGTAGTATTTTCGGAGGATGACCAGGTGGAGGCGGATGTGTGTAATGTGAATTATCTCGAATATAATCTAAACATTTCAGTCTCCCAATATGAAAAGACGAACCAATAATCAAAATGCATTCTTTACCCGAATATTTGAATCCGTGCATAGGTGTTCGGGAATATCAAACTAAGTACAGTGGAAAATTCCATTACTAGGCACAACAACTTCCGAACATTCCAACAAGGCGTCATGTTGCTATTCAGGTACGTAACTCCTACAACCTAGACATCTACAGCCATATGCCATATATTGTTTCGACTCTCAGTAATTAAGTTTAATAGTTAATACTACTACAATACATAATATAATTCAAGTTAGACTAATTTAACTTATACCACTATCCACATTTCTCGCATTGACCGATAGCTCTTCTCCGTCCAATTATATAGATCGCGAATTATATCCTAGAACTCTATAATAGTTCATATAGATGAACCGGGTCTCCTTTAGTGGGGTGACTAGCGCCTTTGGAAGGGATAGTAACTAGAACTCCGTAGGATTCTGAAGGCATCTCTTAGAGAGAACTGTTTAGAGAAGACTTTAGCCCTAAGTTCTTATACTCCCAATTAACACAAGCCCTTAGGCTGCTGTACTGTATAATCTGTATTGGTTTCTAGTTCGATGAAATATAGCACTTTGTTCGAGGTGCTTCCATGCTGATATATCGCCGAGCTTGATCGGAATTGTGGTAAATCCATAACTCAACTACAACAACTAACTACTTAATACCTGATACTAAATACAATCAGCTCTTAGATCGATTTCAAGCATACATACTCTCGAACTCGTACTCGTACTCGTACATTTATTCGTTTTGCTTTACAATAGTTACATACATTTCTTTGGTACCTTTTTTGGTGTAAGTGTAGATTGAGTTCTGACATAGAGTTGTGGACACCATTTATTGCAACAAAGCTGGCATATACATACGTATGATATATGTATTACCTATGTATTTACCAACCTGTAGAACTACATACATATATATCTTAAACCAAAACTTACATTTGAGCGAAGCTTGATTTGCCAAAGTTGTGCACTTTTCGTTAATGCAGTTAATCAGTTGAGTGAAAGTTCAATGAAAGCGTTCAATTACTGACTATTTATGCCATAGCTTATATACAATATAGACCTAGTTGTTATATTCTTGTACGACCCGAAACGATGTATACTTATACCTATACTCTCTATATATCTCTATATACTACTTATATACAAGTTATCAGATAGTTAAGTTAATAGAACTGCCGGTTGATGTATGTCTGTATGTATATGTAATTCAGTCTGTGGTCTCTCGATCCGATCAGCCACTCATCGCATTACCTCTCATCCCTAGCCACTAACCACATGCCTCTAGGATAGATATATAGCATTAGCTACAAATTGGTATAACTACTTATCCGACCCGGATTACCGAACGTAACTACATATATATTGAACTCGTAGTCCAGTAAAACGATTCGATTTCGATTGTGCATCACCGCCGACTTCAGTTAGCTTTCGACATAGTAATAGAGTAATACCATCGATGCACAATCGAACTAGACTTTAAAAGATCTTAATTTAGAATTGGTTAATCCAGCGACATTAGCTTTTATATATTCTAAACGAAACAATGTAGATTTGTCATAGAATCATCATAAAAAGATAGAATCAAGTGCATAATCGAATCATACAATCATGTCAACCAACAACTGCCCTGCCCTACCTATTATACTCGATCCTTCGGTCTCTTCCCGCAGTTAACCATCTATATATGTTATGTATATACACTTGTACGATCTGGCGCATCGAAGCGCTTCTTATATGTAAATACCTAGAACCGAACCCAGTCCATCATCAGTCATCATCAAGTGCACAGCCATCCCTGCCGCATAATCATGTCTAGAGTTAGCTATATAACATAACTATATGTAGAAGAAGGGCTTCGCTAGATCCTCGCTAATTAACGCTATTATATATCTGTTTCGAACCTCTGCCGGAACCACCAGGTGTGCGACAGGTGAGGCCTGGCCGAACATCATGCTGGCCTGCCTCAAGGGCAAGGCCTGCGACGAGGACGCCGAGAAGGGACCCGGCGAGTACTGCGGATCGACCCTGGCCTACGCCTACTTCGTATCGTTTATATTCTTTTGCTCCTTCCTCATGCTGAATCTGTTCGTCGCCGTCATCATGGATAACTTTGATTATCTAACGAGGGACTCCAGCATATTGGGTGCCCATCACTTGGACGAGTTTGTGCGCATATGGGCGGAATATGATCCAAATGCGACGTAATTATCTGTTTAATATATGTTGTAACCACAGAACACACACCAAAGTCACGTTGAACCTTTTTTCATTTCAAATTTCAATTTATTATCATCATTTACCCTTCTTTCCCGTCTCATTCGAGCCAAAGCAAGTCCTTATATTAAACGATTATTATTTGGTCGTATTTGACTCATACTCTTATTGTCACACACGCCGCTGCTGACACACAAAGTTGAGCCGTTAAAACCCACAAAAGCCCGGGAGGATACCTCCTTATTTTATACTTTCCATTTGTCCATGCATGGAGCTGCCTGTTCCCTGATCTATCCGATATATTAATGCACATGCATGTCCTCGGCTGGGCCGAGGATCTACACGAAACTCAGGTCCCGGCAATCGCAGAGGATCTATCCGGAAGCGAGTGCTGGGTACTGCCTCATAGTCGGGTACACACTCTCGACTATAGCGACATAACTATCCTGATCTCGGATTGGCTGTAATCCATCTGAGCGCCACAGCACGGCACTAATTCTTACTGTGGTCTTTCCGGGGCGAAAACAAAACTAGTGGAAAGATACACTATACCGAAATGTACGACATGCTGAAGAACATGGATCCCCCGCTGGGATTCGGCAACAAGTGTCCCAATCGGTTGGCCTACAAGAAGCTGATCCGCATGAACATGCCTTTGGATGACGAGCTGAGAGTCCAGTTCACCACAACGTTGTTCGCTCTGATTCGGGAGAATCTTAGCATAAAAATGAGAGCGCGTAAGTTCTTAATTAATTACTTGTATATACAATATATATATGCCCTATATAACTTACCTCCCTTTTATCCTTTCCACAGCTGAGGAGATGGACCAGGCGGACATGGAGCTGCGGGAGACGATCACCAACATTTGGCCGCTGCAGGCGAAGAAGATGCTCAACCTGCTGGTGCCGCCGAGCGATCAGCTGAACAAGGGCAAGCTCTCAGTTGGTAAAATCTATGCAGGTTTCCTCATCCTGGAATCGTGGCGGAGCACGCGGTTCGGCCAGATTGACTCGGGCATGCCGGTAAGCCACCCAAGCACTGCATCTCTGTTGTCCCCCAAACACAGTACTACCCCCCTAGTACAACTGCTACTACAACTACTATGTAGTAGAGTCGAAGATGGGTTATCCCCTCGGAGCCCGAGGCAGAGAGCAGCTCACGAGCTCATTAGCTCTGACCTCTGATTTGTGCCAGAGTTAGCCAGTTAGGAGTGTTTTAGGAGCAGGCAGATTTTACATTTTCTTTTAATTTTTTGCCTTTGGTTTGATTCAATATTTCTCTGTAAACATTAACTAGCACTAAGCCTAAGTCTAGACACTGTGCTGTCCCTCAGTATCGAGTAAATTAATATAAGCCATCAACTATATTTCAATCAAACTCTATTTATCTATCGATCAATTGGAAACTCTAAGAATTACAACAAAAATAAAACAGAACGGGAGATCGCTCTGCCTCCGAATAGTCAATTGAGAATTATAAGTGCACACTTGATAAGCGAATGCCAAAGAACCAAACACTTACTACAAATAATCTATAACATTTATTTGACATAAAATAAATATGTGATATTATGATTTCTCTTCTCATACGATTGAATATGAATACCACAAAACCAAATAATAACAACAACAAAAAAAAAAAAACATTACTGTATTAAAATAATCAAAAATAATGACCAAAATACCAAAATATATGCAGAACTGGAAGGAGGTATATAATTAATTTTATATGCAACCTCATGTTTATCACATTTGTATATACCAATACCCAATAATAATACCTTATATATGTTGAGCACATACATGCCCGTTTGTATGTGAGACAAGTAACCAGAATTAGCATTACACTCTTTGCATATACAAGTATATCCACATAGTAAACACATATAATTGGCCCGCCGCCGCCCCCATTAATCAGATCCGATCCGATCCTGGCGCAAGCTCTTCTCGGAATCAATCGAAATTCGAAATTCGAAATTTTAATGAGCGGGGCAGTCAGTTACGGGGGATGCATAATTTTCACAAGTCGTTATATACACTTGGATTGGAAGCGGAAAATGTTGCAACCCAATTGGGATGAAGTCTGACTCGCATTCAAAGTTCTACAAAAGTTATAACGAGTAATAATGACAGTAGAAGTCGAGTACCTATATCTATTCTATACTCCTTATATATCGGTAGAGTTGAATCAGTTCGTATTTTACTTCTCGAGTGTTTGCGTATGTGCGTTCTTAGTAGTTTCGACCAAACCAGAGATTATTTACACTTGATACTTGATACTATTTGTAAGTATTAATTCCTAGACATATATACATACATATATATAGAGGTTTGCCATTTAATTTTATACAACGTCATCCCTTGAATCTGGCGACAATCGATCCGAAACGGAAACGGAAACCGCAACCGCAACTCCAGAAACTTAACATGTTAGGTTAGGGATCAGAGACCTTATAAGACGAGGCAGAGTCAGGGGCTCATCCCAACTCATACGCATCTTAATCTCTCTCCATCTATAACACCTAGCGATCGAATCTACACACACCAAAGTACACCAAAGTAATTAATCAAATGTTTTATCTGTTATCCTGTTTCTGTGCACAACACACACAAAAACGATCCGATCAATTGGCAATTGTCTTGGCAATTGAAATCCGAAATCGATTAAACTGTTCAATTTGAATAATCATGAATGATATCCTGGTATCGGTATCATAAAACAATACATAAATGGGCAATGATAGCGGAAGAAGCCAGATGACGATGACGAGCATAAATATAGCCCGACGGCAGTCGAGGAGCCGGTATATAATATACTTACCTATATTTATACCTATCTATCTTTCGCTTGATTTTGCTTTCCGCCTTTTAAGCTCCTCATCTCTCACACGTTTTGCCGTCTGCTACTAACTCTTGTACCACTTATCACCACTACTCTCTCGGCTAGAGGCATGTGTACATACTCGCCTAGGAATGAGCATATGTATATCTAGGATCCAGCATAAGCCTGCATAACAAGCCCACAAACCCACACAACAAGTGCAAGAAACTAATCTAAGTTAACCAACTAACTCCAGTACCAGCATACCTACTCCATCCAATTTTTATCCGTCTGTAGATGAACACACCAACTCTGCAATGCCACGGTCATGTTTCGCTTAACACTTACTCACCAGCCGCCGTCAGATCGGAAAAGCGGCTGCTTCCCATGGTTCCCTAGACGTTGCCCCATTTTAGACCCTCTCGCTATTTTTCTACTTCGAAGAATCAGTCCCAATTAGAACGCGGACATAGCTGGTCCTTTGAATACAGTCAGAGCTGACCACACAGAGCACCCGGAAGTGCCTTTCACCTAAGGAGCGCGCGTTGCTCGCCGAATAAAAAAGAATACCAATTGTGCATATTTAAGGCGAATAATAGAAGAAAAAAATTAGTTTAAAAATATTTAAGCCATGCAGTAAAGTAGCTTAAAGTGAACTTACATTCTTCTCGTTATATTACATCTTTATTCTTCGTATTATAGAAAGAGATCAATTTCAAGTCACGTTCTTCAGAGCTAGTCTTCCGTATTTCCTGATAGCTTCAATGCTATATCTTAGATTTACGAATTTTTAAACCGAGTTTTAAACGTTTCTGCCAGGGCATAGCTGCATTATTAAGGAACCTTTTTTTAAGGAACCTTTTTTTTAAAGGAACAACTGAAAACGTGTATGTTGCTGCATCTGCGCCTGTTGAACGATGAGTTGTTGTCTTTTATTTTATTTTTTTTATCTTTTTATGGATTTCTTTTTCTGACTAGAGCACCGTTTCTTTAATGTTTGGATCGAGTTTTGCACCATAATACAAGACACTGCATTCCAATAGATCCGACAATGCCATAGTCTCGAGTTCAATATGTATATACTTAACCTTTAGAACACAATCAGTGACTAGGTAGACAAACAAACCATAAATAATGCAAACAATAAGAGTTAACCGAAACCAATTATATAACAAAAGTGATTAAGACAAGCCAAGAAAGGATGAGAGCGAGATCAGGCCAATGTCCTATATTTAATATTTGTTGTCTTAAGTTGTCGATTTGATATTGAGTTCCCGCAATCTTTAGTGCTGAAGTGCTTAAGTTAGGCAAGCAAACGCATCATGCTAATGACACCAACTAAAACCAAAACGATTCAAAGCATGTAAAATAAATATAAATTATAAATCTAAATATAAACGAATCAGAAATCTGAAATAATAATTGTTTAATACCTATATGACATCTGAGACTTACTTAAACTAACTCCAGACTTAATTTGTAAAATCTTCAATTAATAGTTAACTAATTCCTTGTCTAGTATCTGGACACTTGTACTCAAATGTAATATGGGTATTAAAGATAAAAATTAATCTAATCTTACAAGAGTTAGTTGCCATACGTATATCAGTTCTTTTTATAAGTTTTATAGTATATTATATAGTTTGATTTTGTTTCGTTTTATTTTGATCAACAGTACAACTTAAAACAATTCGAACTCACTTGTTTCGTCCAGCATCTTTTATATAAATTGGCACACATCATAAAATTAAGATAAAAAACCAAAAACAATTGTAATAAATAATTCATATAGCGGTACTTCTTAGATTTTCTTCCAGTCATAGTGAGTTGTAAAAATGTTTGCGCATGTTTTGACCGTATCAAAAGCAAGACTCTCTTTTTAAGCTACCTTATAATACATTCTGAGCGAAAGCATCCAGTACATATATAACCTCTTTCAACTTTCTTTAAACATAATACCGACACGATCCGCCTAGAGCTTGACACATCTTGAAATGCTATATACTACTACTATATTATATCTATATATACATTATATATATAAAGGAATTAAGCAAGCGATATTTGCCCCATTATCGAAAATAGTACATATGTATATACACGTATATACTGTGCATATGTATGTGCATATGCGGCAAAAACAAAATATTTTCGATTATGATTTCCGTTCTCATTCGTACCTTTTTGATTACTACTACTATATTAATTCTTACATTCCATTTTCAATGCTTTTACAAAATACAAAAACCAAAAACAAAACCAATCCTAATGCGTTGCAATGTTACCACATCAATATACTCACCACTCACCCAACTTTAACAACTGTGTCTACAACAAACTACAATTTACCATATCTGAAATACAACAATATCTGAAATCTATGTTTCTACAACTAAACTTAAAACTAAAACTAAAAAAAACGAAATAACAACAACCAAAAATCAATACACACCACGAAACCGAAACGAAACGAAACCAAAACGAAACTGAAACGGAACGGAACGGAATGGCAACTCGAAATATCAATAAAATCGAAAATCGAATATCGAATATCGAATCAAAATCAATATCAAAATCAAAACTAAATCCACTGCACTGTCCTGTCTACTACTACCACCTGTCTACTACTACTACTATCAACCGATAAATATCACGAATCACGAACTATCAATTGCCATGGCAACCAAATCGATCCGTAGAAACAATCATTCTTTAACTGTCTGCTCGACATGGCCGCCCTCGACAAAGGAGGATCGCGTCAGGGCTCCATAAGTTTCGAGCCGAATGGGGAAGGAGCCGCCAACTCACAAACACTGTTGTTAGCCAGCACGCACCACCACCACGCGAACGGTGATGCCGAACACAACAACAGTTTGGCAACACTGGCACGGCGGAGTACGATCAGAAAGCGATCAGTTAGGTAATTTGAACAGCTTCAATCTTAATCATAATCCGTACAGTGCGAAGTACTCCATCTCCATCAGCCATCAGCCATCAGTTATCAGTTATCTGCCATCAGCCATCAGCCATCAGCCATCAGCCATCAGCCATCAGCCATCAGCCATCTTTCATCAGCCATTCTACATCTTTCATTTTACATCACGGTCGCCAACATCTATTATAAAGAGATGCTGATATTTTTGCACTTCAAATGTAAGCTATAGTATCTTGCATTGTAACTCCCAATGCTTTGGGATTAACAATTCAGTTAATGTCCGCTCGACAGTCAGATTACTGCCCTTATGTCCAAGTTGTGACCTCTGGAAGTCCACGAGCTCTGCTTACATCCTCAAGGCTAAAATAAGATTGAAAACCTATTCTATTTATTTATTCTCTCCTGGTCTTATTGCATTCTAGCAATATAAAGATGATTTTAAAAAATACTCCTAAACCAAAGAGTAAGAAAATCTACAAAGCCCACTTGTCACCCAGAGCTTTCTTTCCCAGAAGATTTATCCTCACAATCCGATCCGAATTCAATAGTCTCTTTCTCAATTCAAATATAAATATATCAGATATCAAATTAATATTATGTTGGAGCTTAGGTAGCTTTCTCTCTGCGATCATCTAGATCCACGGCATCCTCACTCACGTACACAGATGCCCACATTGCCATACAGTATGTATCGGTACTTAAAGATTTTCGACAACTCTCGCTTCACAACAACCAAACACAGCACAAGAAAAAAAAAATAATAACAAGCTACTAATAACACATACTAACACACAAAACCAACAACTAACTACAAGAAACTTTTGTGCCTTTGTACATTTCAAACATTGACATAAGTAAATTGTTTTCTTCTAATTTTTAAATATTTCAGAAACAAAAAGGTGAAT
This sequence comes from Drosophila pectinifera, assembly GCA_008042775.1. NCBI lineage: Eukaryota > Metazoa > Arthropoda > Insecta > Diptera > Drosophilidae > Drosophila > Drosophila pectinifera. The sequence goes on from VNKC01002296.1 coordinate 75,813, forward strand.
ATGTTTGATAAACTCCAAGCGGTAAACCCAATGAAATTATCAAGAACTTTACTAAAATCTAAAAAACAATAACTACATAATTGTGTATTATATTCAAATATATATGTGAATACTCTTTGTGTCCATACTCCGTTTCCGATATAAATGTTGTTCACAAAACCCAAATTAAGTCGAAGTAAAAACACTAGTACCTTTGAATACATATTCATTCATAAGTATAAGTATATGTACGGCCGTATGCGCCACTGTACGGCTTGTGTATCCAAGTATCTGTGTCCATGTCCAGGTTCCACCTGCCACATAGTACATAATAATGCTACACCCAAGGCGTACATGGGCGCGTATCCCACCTACTAAATATACATAAGTCTACAATTTGCGTTTACTCGATAAATAGTACACTAAATACTCGTACTCGTACTCGTACTCAAACCTACATAAATGTTGCATAGCAATTTTTTGAAAACAATTTAGAAACGCAAATCTTGGCTTAGTTCTCGTACTCGTACTCGTACTCAATGTTGTAATTTGATCGTTTCTGTAACCACTAAATATGTACTCCTATGTACGTAGGCTTCGGCTTTGTTCGTTCCTTGGGCAAAAGTGTGTTAAGAGAGTGGCAATGAGTTGAGAAGTGAACTAACTAATGGGCACCTGCCATCGCTGCACTCAACGGAGCACGGCCTCCTCCTCCAGTCTACTCCAGTCCACTCCCCCCATCCGATGCCATTTTGTGTACCCAAGTTGAGTGGGCGATGCAGGCCCAGCTCTGGTGTTTTGGAGGTCTCTAGCTGGCCTAGCAGTTGACATGTAGGACTTGCAGTCACAGTCGTTAAACAAAATAGCCACACGCAACTGAAATCCTTTTGTTCTCACCTACACACACACACCAGCAATGCAATATGTAGGATTACCAACCGCCTATCCCAGTACTGTTGCGACCTAGACATACCCATATACTGTAACCGACACCGAATACCGAATACCGAGACACCTTCATCTCGACGCACACGCGAGTCCCAGCCGGGACTCCTCCCCTCATAGATCATAGATCGTGTCGAATGAGTCGTTTCGTTTCTTTTTAGTCGAACCACTTGCATCAGGTGAGAGCGGAGCTCGTAAATAACACTTGACCCGATTTGCTCTGGTTTCCTTAGCTCAGTTGAGCTACATTCTTCCAAAAACAACTTACTTCTCTTTTTTCTTGATTGAAAACATAATCCCAGTATTGCTTAAATAACATATTAAATTCAAATGTTATTCAGTTTTTCGACTCTTTGCTCAAAAGATCTGTAACTTTGGGTCAAGCTGCTATTTGCGAGCTCTGGATGAGAGCCAACTACATATGTCTGTGAAACCAGTTGGCGGTTCTAACTCGGCTTCCACTCGCAGTCAAACCTGGCCATAAACATCCGTTTGCCGTCGTGTAATAATGACTTTCCTACGTACACATAAAGCCAGGAGATACTCGCAGGAATGCCCAAAGGAACCCAATTGTTTTAATAGTTTTAACTAGTATTTCTTTTAGCTTATCTAGAGATCTGAGTTCTTAGAGTTAACCCGCCGACAAACCGAGACGGCAACCGAAGTCAGTTTCAGTTGTTGATTCTTGATTTCTAGCGAATTATATCCCTCTAGTTATAAAACATACGGCGACGGCTTTATGTGTACATAGTAACTGTTTAATTCTCGATATAAATGTACCTTTTAAGTTAAATCCCCACACGAGATCGGAGTGGTAAGTAAGCTCGGAACTTCGGAACTGACCACCACTTCACTCCACCTCCAGATCCTCCCATCACACCACACATTTTATTCAGATAATCCTCGCTTAGAGCATGTTAACTTTAGATAGCTTTACTCGTATGTCCTCTTAAGCTTCTCTGTTCTCCGTTCTCCGTTCTTCTGCCTTGCCTCGCTTGACACTGCTTGCGCCGATCTTTAGCACTGCTTGACAACCATATCGTACACATCCTTGTAAATATCCTTGGACACTTAGTGTAGCTAGCGTAGCGCCTAGCGAGCCACCTAGATCTAGACCTAGACATCACATTTACATTTATAGAGACAACACCAACGATCGATTTATTATTTCCACGTAATTTGAGTTCAACGTTTTGTGTTAAAATAAAAATATAGGACTATAATCGAAAATGTAGCTACTTGGTAACTTGGTAACAAACAATTGGCATTGAGGCAGTAAAACCACAAAATCCGAAAAATAGCTCAATTAGTGTGCAGACTCCGCCAGAAAGTGAAGGCCTAAAAACTAAAAAGAAAACCAAAAAAGCAAAGGAAGTGTTCAAGTATATATGTATGTGTATACTCCCGAGTAGTGTATGGAATTGTTTAAATGTTTACTTGCCCCATAGACTCTAGGTTATCCAATTATAATCCCGCATTTAAGAACCCTTCGATATATACTTCAATCTAGTACCAATTGAAACCGCATTTGAATATGTACGTACGTATTTTGTTGCAGTGAAGTATTATATTAATTGCTTTATTTATGTTCCATATATAGTAGACCTACCTACCCCCATATATATATATATTGCAAAGTAAACATACACTCCTCGATGTGTATATTTACTTTGTGGCTTATCTACACGTACCAATAACAACAACAACATATATCCAATATATATATATTGCCCTCGCTCCTTTATGTGTGGCATAGGACATCCGTAGTTCTTAATGTAAACACAATGCAGATACACCTATATCCGTATCCAAATATCCAAATATCCAATGCAATGAATGAATCCACGAGAAATCGGTCCAGGGGAATAATGATATCTAAAATTCGAAATTCCGACAATGCAATGCATCTTATAATTGGTCCAAGCCCCCCCAATGGTCGTTTTCCTCCCGGAACTCCAACGATTTCCCTGCGTTTTTCCCCCGGCTCTCAAAGATTTATAACAGACTGATTTCGAGTGGGTGGCATTCATGGTGATTTGTTCCCTCGTTTTTAATAATGAGTGTTTTGTGCTAAACTCTTTTTAAACCTAGATGCTGGAGCTGCAGGATGCGTCGAGGCATCCCTCCCAGGAATCGCTGACCGGCGCCGATGCTGGCCATCTACATCCTGGACATTCGTACATGAATGGACACAGGCGATCGCCTAGTCTGAGGTACTGTCTCTTTTTAAACCATATAATACCCTAACTAACTCTTTGACTCTTTAACTCCACAGGCACAACGGCTCTCCCTTGGCCAGATCTCCCAGTCCTCGACGACGTGGCCATCAATACATACATCATGATATCGGGTTCTCCGATACCGTATCTAATGTTGTAGAGATGGTCAAGGAGACGCGTCATCCTAGGCATGGCAACAGTCATCCGCGGTATCCAAGAGGTATTTATTACTGGCTGCAACGACTAGCCACAACACAAACTAACTCTACTGTCTGGGTTGTGCGTCGATTAACCCGAACCCGAAAAAACAATCTATATCGATAAACCCTCATATATATCCTGGGAATCTGCTTGTCTGTATATCCCCTACCCCCTGGCAAAGGCTTTAATTTGCAATAATCTCGTATATCCAAGGGCTAGCAATGGGCGCACAATATCCAGGAACTCACTCGGCCCAGAGCCGGGGATTTTCTTATCTATTTTGTAGTATCTTAGTTATATATACAGATATATATATGTCTACAATTCCATAGTATAAAACCAAAATCTTTTACTAAAAAAATAATACAAAAAACAAATATACAATAACTATGATTTCGTCGGTTAAGTCTTCCTTTTTGTGTTATTTATTTATGATGTTACCTAATTCAAAAGTCAATTGAAAATCAAAAAGAAAACCGAAAACCGAAAACAATTATAAAAAATAACAAATACGTAAACTGTTGTGCCCCGACATCCTTAATTATTACGTTTTCTTTATTATTGTTGTTATATGTACAATATAGGTTCATGGTCAGCATCGACAAGTCCGGCCCGTTCGCCTTCGCCTTCTCGTTATGGTGGTCATTTGTCTCGCAGTAAACGCACTCAACTGCCTTATCCCACATATGGGACAACCAGTCTATGTCAAAGGTCACGATCGCCGAGTCCCGCTCGACTTCAGGAGATGCGTGAACGAGACAGACTTGGTTATGGGATTGATATGGGTACATCTCTTTAGCACATTGTTAACTAAAGTCCAAAATCGAATATCGAATCAAACAAATCAAACAAAACAAACATAAACTTAAACTCAACTCAACTCAACTCACCTCCAATTCAAACTCAAACTCAACTCAAACTCAACTCAAACTCTACTCAAACTCAACTCAAACTTAAACTTAAATCCAATTCAACAAACTCAACTTGTTTTCTATAATATGCTAGTATTTTCTTCTACACAAATTTCTTCAACTTCATCTCGACTTTTACAAACATCTCTCAGAATCAGACATGCTTACTTACTCGTAACTCGTAACTCGTAACTCGTAACTAACTATTCGTATTCGTACATCAATAGTTGCCGAACATGCTTAACATGTACATACATGTATTGTTCAATCAGCCAATCAATAATAAGCCTCAATCAAGTTGAAGCTTATCGCTCATACATCCCACACGACGGCTCTGAGAGCCCACCGCCACATCGATGAATCCATCATAATATGTACTCCACTATTCGTACTCGTACTCTTGTTACTCTAGCAGCGTTCATGTTTTCATTTCTCTAGATGCCTCATACTCGTACTACACCCCACCTATATTATAATCACATCTCGTATGTATGGTTCTGCCATGTACAGACAATAGACATTCATCCTCATCATAAGACTCAACCACACTGAATCTCTGGCCATGAATGGTTTTATTTCCGCAATTTCCGCAAATGTTTTCAATGTCAGAGCTACATAGTTTCTACGGACTCGAAGCGATATTACGAGAGAGATACTATATGTAGGTACACCCACCGAATATACAGAACACACGTGTCTAGCAGGGGGGCTGAGATAAGTGAACATCATTTGCCATTTGCCATTCCTACCTGTCTATCCCAAGAAGGTGAAGTTCGTAAAGCCATAGCTCATATATATTTTGTATTTGTATTTTTTTTTTCTTGTTTTTGCTCTGTGATAACGACCTCTGTCAGACCTCTGATCACTGACCAAGAATCTCTATTAAAAAGCCTGCTTCTCGTTCCAAAAACTACACACTCGTTATTTTAACATATTCGTACATAAGTCCAGCAACAAGTAAAGTTTCCAGAATTTCCCAAAAAAATACCTATTCGGGGCGGAGAAAATTCGGCGACTGAGCTCTAATTACTAGAAACATAATTTGGGATGCAGTTTTGGGTTCAGTATCTATCTTACCTATCTGTCAATGTGCGTATTTAGCAGTGTTTTGCACCATTTCGTTGATCCTTATTTCATCCGTTTCGTCTCTCTCTCTCTCTCTCTGTCTCGCTCTGCATAAGTGCTATATACTCGTATATAGTGTGTATATATATATATCGAATCGAACAGTCATGCATGTTGCCACAAATATCATCCAACTCTTGTGTACATTATAATAATAATATTCTGAATACATTATCTTAGCACGGTTCCTTACTGTTGAATATTTATAAGAAGTATCGATTGCACACGCTTTGTGTAGATTTTAGCGAATGCTTTTATTTTCGAGAGCATTTCTTGGACATCATACAAGTGCCAGTGATCATACAATAAGTTTTGACTGGGACATGTTCACTTGGAGATTTCTATGGATTCTACAAAGAGGGGATACTAAATCAGCATAGAATGGCCTCAAAGGTCCCTCGGGAATGTCGGAGAGTAATTCATTTATAGGAACCAGCTACATTTCTCCAAGGATATCTCCAACGAGTAAAATCTTCAAGTCCGAACATGTCCTAGTCTCTTCCGTAACAAGTAATATCATGTATTTCTTTGGAGCATTGTCCTCGTTAATTGTCAATTAAGAACTACCTTCAGGCACACTACTCTGTTCAGTATCAGTATCATAATATCATTAATATATAATTAATATATATATATAAATTACTGAGTGTTCCAGTTACCGAGAGAAGTAACCCAAGTGTCCTGTGTTCCCGTTCCCGTTATCGCAGGTGGCGCGCACGTCCAGCACAGCTACCCAACGTTGGCATCCCGGCGTGCAGGTATCGGACGCCGGCTACCGCCGACTCCCAGCAAACCGTCGACGCTGCAGCTCAAGCCAACCAACATCAACTTCCCCAAGCTGAACGCGAGTCCGACCCACGTGAGTATCAAGGCGACATGGCAGCTGGAGGGCATGCACTGACTCTTCTCCCTATTCCCATCTAGACGCACCACTCGACGCCCCACAGTGTTCACTCGCTGCCGCACCATCGGGACCTGCTGCGTGATCCCAGGGACATGTACTACAGCAGCAGGGATCGCGAGAGGGATAGGGAGCGCCTTAGGGACAGGGATCGGGATCGGGATCGGGAGCGCTTGCACGAGTACGACCTGCGATTCGAGTACCGAGATCGAGAGCGGGAGCTGTACGAGCGCGAGCGGGATCGCGAGCGGGAGGTCGAAAGAGAAAGGTGAGTCCAAAGTAACAAATACTATATTCTCTATACTATATATCCCTTAACCCTTATCATCAGACTGGAATATATAGCACCGCTGTCGTTTGAGCAAGCGCTGGCTATGGGCCGAACAGGTCGTGTACTGCCATCTCCAGTCCTGAATGGCTTCAAGCCAAAGAGCGGCCTGAATACTCGACACTCCGATTCAGATGAGGAGGATTGGTGCTAGCAAAGGCTTTGATTGCGATCGCGTAATCGAAAGGATCAGATCTGGGTATAGCATTCGGCCATATGCTCATCACTGTCAGCACCGAACTTGGATCACAATTTTGATACGATACAACACGGATACCAGCAACAGCAGCCGCATCAAAAGCAGCCCGAACACCTACATCCTCGCCAGCACCTACACCCATATCCATGTTCACTCCCTAACCATCCTAACCATGTGATGTACCTACCACATCGTAGGTATGCCCCGCATCCATCCGACCTCAAATTGGCAAGAGACGACGGCTTACAGCAGCAATCAGTACCGAATCGACCATCGCAATCGCAACTCCAACTACAGCAACTACAACTACCACTACCACTAGATGAGCATCAGCATCAGCATCAGCAGTGGCTCCGGCTGGGGCCATACGAGGCCGCTACGATGGCGTACTCGTTGCCCGAGACCAGAGCCACATCGCCCCACTCCGATATCGAGTTCATCGCGAGAACCACTAGAACAAGGACAACCACTGCAACAACAACAACAACAACACCAAGGACAACAACTAACAAGAACGAAGCAATGATATTAAGCGTACCAATTAAAATAACAACGTCCCCATTAGCTATTAAAAAGATATATTCAGATAACGGCATTAATTATAATAATAATACCGATCTAGACAAAGCTAAAATAGAGCTGGAAGATGAGTCAGAGCTCCAACTTGAGTTGGAACAGCCTCACCAGCATCATCACCAACACTCGCTGTATTCGTACCATACGCTTTAAAGAGGAGGAGCATGACAGGCCATGAAAGGAGCCAGAACCAGAAGCAACCACAGAAGCAGGAACCAGAACCAGAACCAGAAACGAGAAACCAGAAACCAGAAACCAGAAACCGGAAACCGGAAACCAGAATCCAGAATCTACGGTCAGTTCAACTTTGAATTGCATGTGAAAGCCAGCTGTAAAGATATATGTGGAGAAGGTAAAGAAAGTAGTAGTAGTGAACGCAGACTATAGGGCTTTATGCTATATATGTGTAGGCTTAAGGGTATCGTCATCCGATATGATATGATAGGAGGGCGGAGGAGCAGCGTATTGTAATTGTACTTTTTTCTAATGTTAGGGACAAGACCTAGAAGAACACAACACAGCAAACAAAAGTGAATATAGATGAGCTCTTCAAACACACACACACATAGTAGGTCTCGGTCTAATTAAGTATTAGGTAGTTAATACAGAATTAATAGGTACCACGCCGCATTACTTACATCTTAGGTTTATCTCTAGGACATAGGTCATAGCTCGAGGAGGAATCAGTCGGTAATCTGCAAGCGTTTTTGTCTTGTTTGTATTTAAAGTTTACTCAACTCAATTATGTAAATTTAAATGCGAAATTATATGTATTTATTCGATGTACATAACAGATTAATTATTGTAGATAACAAATTTTGTATGTAATTACGATTATACTTACTTACGAGCCCCGACACCAATCCACAAGCCAGGATTCATTCGTGTATTATAATATTCGAGACAGAGAGAGAGCATCTATTTGATTTAAAAGGAGATTTGCACAGATATAACTTTATATAATTTGTACAGATGAGTTAGAGATGAGTTTCCTGTAAATTAACTCTTTGAATTTCCCCCTTTTGGCGGTTTCTAGTCAAAGCTTTAGCCAAATATTTATTCCGATCGGTTGCTAAGATGTGTAAGTCCTTTTGTACGATGACATGTGTAGATAAATCCAGTCCAGACACACACATTCTCCTCCAGCCAGCCCAGCCAGCCAGCCAGCCAGCCCGCCAGCCCTTTGCCAGAGATTGTGTATGTTTTGTTCAAGTAATACTCTCGTATGCACTTAAGCGACTTTAGTAGGAACTTAAAAATCAAACCAATTAGTGTAATAGATATGAGGACGAATGATTCGTTCGTTTGGATATCGAAGAGCGCACAAATATTGTAATTTAAATAACGAAATGAATCCATAACACTTAAGTGAATAATAATAGTATTTACACGCAAGCTGTACTTACCAATTACGATCAAAAATAACGACTAGAAACCGAAAACCAACTTCAGCTATGTACTTAAATACTTATACTAAGCAATACTAGCAAGACACATGGGATGGGAATGGACACCGATAAAGAGGCAACACTTTGGATTATACCATAAACTTATTAACGGACTCCTCGTACATGGCATACAATATAGATAAACAATAGTTCATAACTATAGTGTCAAATGATAAATACGAAATAGAACGTAAAAGATACCATACAAAGCGCTAGGATCAAGAAATTCATACTGGCTAAGGAGGCTCATCACCTTTTTCGCCTGCTTCCAGAAAAGATTTGTCCATGATTTTCGATGTTGTTCAATCTCACTCGGTTTACTCCCCCGTCTTAGACTAAGATCAGATGAGTTGTTATTAATTTGTTTGTATCATGCACCGCGTGCTTTTGCTTTTACATCCTCGACCAAGTAGAGTTCGCAGCACGTCGGCGCAGCTTATTAGACTAGTCTAGTTCGTTTAATTGCTAATACTAACTCCAATCATTGCCTCAATGCCAAAACGTAAGAGTATAATAAATAAATTAAAAGGTAAATTAAAACCAAATAAAAATTAGTACAAAGAGTGTGAAGAAGAATAGTTAAGGGTCTCGTTTTGATATTGTCTGTACTATATATATGTTTATCCATCTAGAGGAGCATCACTTAGTTTGCAAAAGTATTGGCATTACTCTCGAGAGTCCATTTTATATATATATGAGATTAGACATACTTGCCGATAGGATGTAATTCGCTTTCTTAAAGCCCACAAGCCTCCTCCTCCTAGCTTCTTCGACCTTCGACTTGGCCTTACCAAAAACTACTCGGCTGTCCAGCTGCGAACTCTACTTGGCCTATGAGAGCCTGAATCAGCTTACGTACATACACCATGATCAGGCGCAGGGATGATACTTCGGGAGAAGAGTAAGACATAGGAGTAGGCACCACACACCCCTCCTTCATCTACCCAAGCTAGATGATGCCAAAACTGAAGTATCCTTGTAAAAATATAGATCGATAGCTAACCATCGATTGTTCTTCCAGGCTCTTGCATTCCTCATTCCTCGTACAATACTCAGATACTCAGCTACTCAGCTACTCAGCTACAGATACTCAGATACTCGAAATCCCCATTATAGCAAGCAAGCTCCACCTCCACCTCCACCTCCACCTCCACCTCCACCTCCTCGAGTACTTATTCGCATCGAGTTCTTTACACTAAAATCCCGCCCCTGAGATACATGTGGAGAAAGGCCATGAGACCATGAGATCCTGTGTTCATTTTGTCCCGAGTCGTCGTATGTGGCTTACCCTTTCTAAAACCATATATATATTTAATCTTGAACCTTACGATTCGATTGTGCATTTCGTTAACTTAACTGCTTACACTGTCTGGTTTTGAAACAAATGGAAAGAAAGGTCACATAAGAAGTACTTTACTTACAAGTAGCTCTGAATTCTTTACAAGGCAACAAAGATAAGTAACACGGATATAGGCATATAGGGATATATAGGATTATGCGAAGGAACATAAAATGATATATATATATATTAAAAACTAGAACAATTTAAAACTGGTAAAGCTAAAAGAATGTAATGATAATGCATATACATAAATACATATATCAGAAAAACAAAAACAAATTACACTAAATATATCTTAACTGAATATACACTAAGGTAATAAAGCAGTTTAAATAATTATCATTAAGAGACGCTAGAGTAATTGAACTACGTTTAATATTTAATTATGTAATTATAAAGACGACTTGTAATTTATATACAAGACATATACATACATAAACATATAATAATAACATAAATACCTGCCTTCAACAAAATTTGTTATTAAAAACCATTAATACTTTCTTATTTTACATATAAAGTAAAGGAATTACATAATAATAATAATAATAATAAAAAAACAGCAAAAAATGAACAAAAATTTCCAGAAAAATTACAAACAAAAATGTTACAATGTCTCTGCTTTATTTTTGGGTGTATATATAATGCGGTTTTGATTCTTAGTGCTAGTGATTTGACTTTAGTTCACTCTTTCCCAATACTTTTGCGAAGTTTAGGTTTATTTTCTAATTGAACAATTTCGCAAAGAAACAAAGTAAGAGGAAACCCTGGGTTCATGAGGCAGTTTATTATTTATATATTTTGTAGGAACTTAGACTTCAGGCCCTGGTTCCTGCCAAGAGTTCAAGAGAACAACCCCCCAAAGCTTGTGGTTCCACTCCCGCACCCACCACCACTCCCACTCGCATTCCTAGTTACAGAACAGCTGGGCACCCGAGAACTTGGGTCAAGCAGCAGCTCTGTGCTGGACGCACAACCCCCTAAAGAGACCATCAGCTGATCCAGTGGACATGCGCAATAGCTTCCGTGGAGCACGCGCAGGCACAGAGTCTCACGAGAACGAGAACATATCGATTTTATACTTCCCAGTTCCCAGTTCCCAGTTGTTGCAACAATTGCGAGTGGGCAGCAGCGCGTCTATCAGAACCAGGACAGACAGAGCCACCATCCATCCCCCAAATGGATGGGGTGATTAGCTAGCACAGCAAAGATAACCCGTGCACATACAGCTCCAAGCTCCAAGCTCCAAGCTCCTTCCAGTGCACCGCACCATGGGCGGGGATGCGAGCACACCAATCAGTAGGTAATTGAGGCGACCTTTGAGAGACGACTGCCAACAAGTCTTGGGCTCCTGAAACCGCGACCGAGTCCAAGTGTAAGTCGGAGTGACCTATAATCCAGTTGAGAGCCTGAGAAGCCCGAGCACTAGCATGGAGATACCTATCTCGAACATACTGCTGCTGTGCCTGATCTTCCTGCTGATCGGCGGCGTGGTGATGATCCTGCTGCAGTACCTTATCTTCATCAAGTTCTCCAATCTGCCCGATGAGAGCGAGGAGCAGAAGCAGATGAACGCCAAGTACACCCTGCCACTGGTGAGTTTGTGACAGCACCAGCTTATTCATTAATTACTTACCTCATTAATTAATTACCCAAAGAACATCAAGCAGACGGCACGCAACCTAAAGGGGACACCAAACTCCGCCCAGGGGACGGGAGCGGGAACGGGACTGGGATCGGGCAACGGATGCGAGAACCACCAGGACAGCCTCCAGGGAGCCTCGGCTCTCATCTCGCTGAACTTCGTTATGCAGTTTCTCTTCCACGAGTTCAAGAACTCGAACCGTGTGCGAAAGTGGTTCTACCGTAAGCTGTCCATTGAGCTGGACGAACTGATAACCAAGACTACCACCGGCAAGCTCCTCGACAAGCTCACGGTGAGTCCTCAGGTTGCCTTACCTACTGGTACACTGGTAACACCGCCTTTTTCGTTCCCTTAGATCAAGGAGCTCGAGTTGGGCGACCAGTTCCCGGACATCAAGTCCCTGTCAGTGCACAACGTGGAGCTGGACGTGGGCGAGCAGCGCATCGATAACCTGGATTTGCTTCTAGACATCAACTATGTCGGCAACTTCTCCACGTCCATCGATGCGGACATGGTTCTGGGCAAGAAGGGTTCTATAACGCTGAAAGGTGAGTAAGGCAGAGGGCAGAATTCTATATGGATCGATGTATTAAGACATTTCTCTTGTCTTGTCCACAGTTAAGCAACTCTCGGGCACGGCTCGTCTGCAGTTCACGAGGAAACCGTATACGCACTGGTCCCTGAGCTTCCTGGGCGATCCGGAGCTGATTTTGGACATCGAGTCCAAGTACCAGGGCCGCCAGATGCAATCGAATATCACGAATCTGATCTCCAACCAAATCCGGAAGGCGGTGCGCCGGAAACACACGCTGCCCAACTACAAGCTGCGCTACAAGCCCTTCTTCCACTGGACCGCCGAGGAGGAGGCCGGCGACTGTGACATCCAGCCCAATGGCCTGCTCACCGTTCGCCTCGCCGAGCTATCGCGCCTAATGCCCTGTCCCGGCGTCGGTGGCACCTACTGCACCATCACCCTGGCCCCCGTACCCTTCATCGAGGCGCAGCAGCGCGACAGCCGACATGTCCTCATCTCGATGGACGTATTCATTCACAAGGCGAAGAACCAGCAGATCGGCATTGTCTTCAAGCAGAGCGGCAGCCAGGTGGTGCGCATCGAGTCCGTGCTCCCGAACACGCCGGCCTGCAAGTCCAACCTGCTAGCCGGCGATGTCCTAGTGGCCATCGAGGGCAGGCCAGTGACCACCATCCAGCAGATCGCCAAGGTGGTGAAGACGCTGCAGGCAACGGTCTTTAGCCTGCGGATCGAGCGTGTCATTCCCGGCATCATTCGCAATGACGCCATCCTGGAGGACTTTGAGAAGTACGATGAGATGTGTGACCTGCCGGTTCTTCCGGGACCGGGACCCCTGCGTCCAGAATTCGAGTCTGATCCCCCTGGACCCGTTGAAATGGCACCCAAGCACCTGGTCGTGAAGCCCGGTCTCGGTGGCACGCCCACGAACTCGCCCAAGAAGTCCAATCTCATTGCCAAGGCCATCAAGAAGACCATGAGCCGAGAGAGCGGCGACAAGGATAAGGAGAAGGAACGGGAAAGGGATAAAGACAAAGACAAAGACAAGGACAAAGACAAGGACAAGGACAGGAGCAAGTCGGAGGAGTTGGAAAAGCCTCCTGCGGACGAGGTCAACTACTTCTTCCAGCACTCAACCATCGACTGCGCCTTCAGCCCCCTGATCCACATGGACGATGTATGCAGCTTCCAGCTGGACTCCAGTAGCCGCTTCCTCAACGTGTGCGTCTTCGGCAAGGCCGGCGGCGAAACCGTCCTTCTGGGCTACAACAACGTCCAGATTGGCCAGATCCTGGTGGAGTGCTCCGAGACCAGCCTGAACCAGTGCCTCAAGCAGATAGCTCTCAACCCGGCCTCGCTCCAGGCAGTGTAAGTAGCTCCCCGAGGTCGATCGATCTCCTGCTACTACTTTTTCCATTGAATTCCTGCAGGAAGACGCATACGCTGTCCAATCAGTCTGGCTTTAATCCCAACCTTTGCTTTGGCGACATCCTCTTCGGTTTCTCCTGGATGGGCAATCCCAATGTGACCCTGGGGGAAGCTGCTACCAAGAGCGGCTCCAAATCCCATTCTCCGGCAAGGTGAGCCTTAAATATTAATTTACTTAATAAATAATTCCATAAATAATTATTAACATTAGAAACCCCTTGGCGGGAGGCGATCGCATGGCATCGGAGGATCATTCATGCGAGACTGCATCCCTCAAGTCGATGAGCACCTTCTCGGACAGTTTCATATCCGGCGGCTCCACCTCGAGCTCCAGCGCAGCCGTCGCTCCGCGGGCGCACAACTTCGTGAGGACGCACTTCCATCGCGCCACTCAGTGCGACTTCTGCGGCAAGAAGATCTGGCTGAAGGACGCCATGCAGTGCCAGGAGTGCTCCATGTGCTGCCACAAGAAGTGCATAGCAAAGTGCCAGAATGCCACCGTTTGTGGACCGGTTGATTGCTCCGGCTCCATGCCTCCAGCCTCGGCGCCGTCGTTATCGGCGCCGTCGTCCTCGGCTTCGGCAGGTGTGGTCAGCCGGCCGGAATTTACCATCACGCAGGCCGACAACCCGGAGATGTCGCCGGTGGGATCTGAAGCAGGCAGAACGGGCTGTCCCATCCAGGTAGACGAAGCAGCATCGCCAGGTTGTGACCAGGCTCAAATCCAGAGCACAGTTCCCACTCCGGCCTCGGCCTCCCTCGATGTGCACAGGTCCAGCATCACGGGAATGCTGGCGCAGGGCATCAAGCGACAGGCGAGCAACCTGGACATACCCGGTATCGTGTCCTCACTTACTGGTAGCGGACAGCAGATTAACTCCAAGAGCCTCCCTCCGAGTCCCCAGCACACGCCTTCGCGGTGAGTTTGGTCTCCGCTTCTGCTTAATTAATGGACGATTATAATGGACGATTTTACCTACAGAAAATCATCTATAGTGGAGGAGGTGGCGTCTGTTCCACAGCAAAACCCCTTTGAGCGGGTCACCCAGCATCTGGAGACCCTGCCCTCGGAGTGCACACTGCTCAGTGTGGAGCAGGTTATCCTTATCACCGAGCCGATCATCCGGCACACCCGCAGCGAGGATCTGATGAACTTGGCCAAGAGCTCTAGCAAGCACTTGTATGCCAGCACTACGCCGGATGAACGAGTGGCCAGAATAAACGAGCTGGTAAGCCAACCTTACCTGACCTTTTAGAGAATATATCGAGTCTATGTTCAGTTAACTCCCTATAATATACTCACTCTTAAATATCCATCCGTCTGGGTTCCTTTGCAGCTAACGAAGCTGAAGATCGCCCTGGACGCAGAGACTGAGGGCTACACGACGATGAACGAAGCCGAGAGGGCCACGGATGCAGCATCATGGAAGCCGGCGACGACCGGCGCAGAGAACAGATCCGATGAGCGGCTCCAGGCCCTCAGCATCATCATGCTGTATCTATGCACGGGCCTGCAACATGCTCAGGGCGTGATCCTGCAGTAGATTCGCAACGTCAATGTTAAGTATCACGTTATATATAGGAGTGTCTGCCCATCTCGAATTGATCTTGGATATTTTAAAGTGTTTTGGGAGGCTCAGTTTAATATCTAAATCAATCACACATTATTAGGGGTGCCACCGATTCTATGGATCTCAAATCAATTTAAACGATGCTACATAAGAAACAAAACATTTACATTGATTTTGAGGATTACAATACTTTCCTGCATACTTTCGGACACATTTTCTACTTATTTTCTATGAGATGTGAAAGGGAAATGTTTGTATTTTTGATTTGAGGAATTTTTTGAGGTACACAGAGTCTTTCAAAATACACTAAATGATGGGATTATTTTTAAGATGGGCCTTTTGGTGTAGATAACCATTCGTATTCGGTGTACTTAATCGTCGTATTTTTTACTTACTCATAAGTATAGTAGACTGGAAATGTGTTAGTGAATTTATGGGCATTTTTAATCCGTGTTGTGTCATGCTTACCTAAAAAGTATTTCAATTTTAGCCATACGTTCCGATCAAACTTTACGCTTATTTGTCAGTTTTGATGCAAATTTGTACATAAGAATATTATATTTAAACCCGATACCAACATCAACAATGATATCTATAGTGTTTAAACTTGTTTTTACGAATAAAAATTTTAAACCTAACGATCAATTTTAGGGATACATTATATTATACTTCTGATTATGGTACATTTTGCCGTTATTTATCTGAATATTATTTGTGAAAGAAACTAATTTTGTAGAAACTAAAAATTATTATAATTTTTTGTTTTAAATAAAAATCAAATTGGCTTAAACTACACCAATAAATTCCCAGCGGGAATTTAGTAGTAAAAAAACTCAAAAAAAAAATTCCCGCCACTTGTGGAAAATTCCCTATGGGAATTTCTGCCGATGCCAGATTGTTAAAAATAAATAAATGTCAATCGATAGGTAGCAGTCAACCGATATTTCAGTGCAACAGCAAGATATCGATATATCGATAGCGACCCGTTGCCTGTCTTACCACCTCTAAGTATGCGCTTAGCCGCACGAGCGGTCACACTAGGATGTTTTTTTATTTGTTAAAACGAAGATTTGTGCTAAGTGTCCAGCTTCTTATCGACTAGCTTCGCCCCAGCTCAGGCTAACTTTTGACCGCAAAGTACCGCGAATATAAACGAGCTGCGCCGACGACGGCGACGGCGGCGCCAGCGGTAGGGGCAGCGGCGGAGGTTGAAAGTTTTTGCAGAGCTTCGAATTCTCGGCTGCCTCTCTTGTGTTTCTGATCTCTGCATATCAGTTGCTGGGGAATCGCCAGACACATCGGTGGAGGAGTCCGGTTATCCACAGCATCCCGAAGGACCGATTCAAAAGGTAAAGGCATCCATTGCCAAGTAGAATTGAGGTGGACTCACGCACACGGGCAAGAAGGAACTCCCTGCGCAACAGCAGCAGGAGCAAAGATGGACGACTGCAGCAGCGGTCGCACCTCGCTAGCGGACAGCGCCAGCTTGACCAACACCTCTATACGCAGCGGCGCCTCCTCCTCGCAGAGCGTCCACACCAACGACGGCACAATCCGGGTGTTCAACGTCCTGAGCAACCAATATGAGCGCTTTTATCCGACAATGCTGTGCGAGGAGATATGCACGGCGATGTGCCGGCTGATAGGGATTGCGCCTCCCGCCCAGCTACTATATGGCATTCGCGAGCACTCGATATCGCAGCGCCCCAGTCCGCTGGTACGGCTCGACCTCACCTGGGTTTTGCCCGGGGATCGGTTGAGCTGCCAGCTGGTGTACTGCTTCCGGATGAGATTTCGGGTGCCGGAATTGGACAGCCAGCTGGAGGTAATCGATATGAGGAGCCACGCCTTCCTCTACGCCCAGATGCGCTACGATATGCGCAACGAGCTGATCTCGGAGATCAAGTATCCGGAGCACAAGGACAAGTCCATGGGACTGGCGGTCATGGACATGCAGATCGATAAGCTTAGACAGCCGGCGGCCGACCAACTGGCTCGCTCCATCGAGAGGAACTGCAAGCTGTATTTGCCGCCCAGCTTGTGGAAGGCGCACAGCATCTTTGTGCGCACCAAGATCCTTGGGGTGTTCCGCAATTTAGGCGCCAACTCGCCGAGCTTGGAGCGCTTGATATGGCACTATGTCCATCAGGTGTCGCATTTGGCTCCCACCTACATGACCGAACAGTTCACCGCCACCGTGCAGTATCTGCCGAACGAGGATATGCCCAGAGGCGGCGGTGTCTTTGGCAGCAGCCAACTCGCCAATTATGTGGGCAACTCCACATCGACGCTGGCCAGCACCGGTTCCACCAGCACGCTGTCCACAGTCACCACGAATCCAAATCATGCTACTAGAGGCTCCAACGGCAGTAGTGGCAAGAAGGGCAAGAGACGCACCGCCAGTTCTACCGGATTCGATGTTTATGTGCGCGTCTTTCCTCACGACTCGGCGGAACCGGGCCTCAAGGTGGCCAGGGTCACGTCAGAGGCTACGCTTAAGGTAAGAGCAAAATACTATTTTTTTAACAGATTTAAAAAAGACAAATATGATAATAGCTTTGCTGATTTATTATTTCTTAAGAAATTTCCCATATAATTGCCTGAAGCTTACTGAATTAATTCTGATCAAGTCTTTAATATCTTAAATAATAAAAAGAGATTTCTAACTTCTACCTGCCTAAATAAATATTTATTTGTACCTATAATTCTGTTAAAATTGTTGGTGCCTTTGGCTAAATTTTCCTTTATTTATTTCTCATTTCTGTAAGCCACAAAATCAATGGCATCAAATTACTTTTTCTATGAGGTTCATTTTCACATGAGGTTCTGATTATAAAGCCCCAACAAATAAAAAAACAAATGTACATACATTTCAAACGAGTTCGTTTGAATAGAATAATTTTCGAGTTTTCTTTTGTTCTCATTATCAACATAATCCCATTAAAGCAACATATATTATTCAATACAATATGTTCTCTCGTTACCAAACGTAATTAAAAAATATATATAAATATATATACATATATAAAATAATTAAAATATATATAAAAAAAAAACAAAGCTTTTATGATAACCTTTTCTGATTTCGTGATTTTTTCATAATCTTTTTGCAGTGGATACTCTTGGGTGCGGTGGAGGAAGTTTTCATGATCTCGAAAATCAACGACACAGATGTACGGCTCGAGATTGTGGGTCTGCCCAAGGGCTATGAGATGCACTTCCAGAACGAGAAGGAGATGAAGTCCTTCATCTCCTATTTGGGCATCTACATAAGGTGAGGTTTCCCGTGAATATGTAAAGGTCTCATATTAATTGAATTAACTTTATACTTCTATGTAGATTGTCAACAAAGTGGATGCAGGACTTGTGCCATTCATATCGCACGCCTAGTTTGGAGGAGCTGGGCTCCCTTCACTGCCACGGACCCATCGGCGGCGCCTATTCGCTAATGAAGCTTCGCGAGAAGGGCGACAAGTGCGGCAGCTACATCATACGCGAGTGCGATCGCGAATACAACATCTACTACATCGATATCAATACCAAGATGTGAGTACCACGATTATCAGCGCTACTTCCTCCAGTCAGGCAGTCAGCCAGTCAGTCAACCGGCCCTTTTCCTCTTATCAAGCTTTTGGAAGTGCCACATAACAACAATCACAGCTTTTTTTGCTTTGTTGGTAGTACTATTTTTATGGATAAAAATTAAATGAATTTAAAGGGAAATCGCTAGATTACAGGCGACAAAACACCCAACACATTTACAAAGATTTTATTTAAATCATAACTTAATTCCATTTTATATATTATTAATACAAGAATATAACTATTATTTCCATTAAAGCGTGGGCAAAAACACAGATCAGCAGCGTTGCAAGACAGAGACATTTCGAATTGTTCGCAAGGAGACACAGTGGAAGCTGAATTACAACAACGGCGAGCACACGTTTAATTCACTACCGGAACTAGCGCTCTTCATCCAGGCGGACCGCCCCGATCGTATCAGGATACCCGCATCCAAGTTTGACAGGCCACCGTTGCTGCTCCTGCTGCTGCCAAAGAACTTAAAGGCCAAAAAGACTGACGTGCAGTTGAGCGAAGCCGAGCTGCAGCGCCGCAATCCGCAAATCTTCAATCCCAAAACGGATCTGCAATGGTATCCAGGTGAAGAGAGTTTCAATAACGACTTATGAAGAGTAGACTCTAATCTATATCTGTATCACTTTGACTAATCCCTGATACTTTTACTTCTTATTCTTTTCCTCCAACAGATTCGATCTCGCTCGGCGACGACGGCATGATGTTTACGATGCGCGGCGACTGGATCCAGCAGAGTCCCGTCAAAGACGTATCCGTGACAATGAAAATGCTGAAGAGCGACGGAAACTTTATGGAATTCTTTCGTTTGGCGCAAACTTGGAGCCTCATCCAGTCGCCACAGTTCCTCAAGCTGTACGGCCTCACTCTCTCCGATCCGTATACAATGGTTATGGAGTACTCGCGCTACGGACAGCTGAACAAGTTCCTCCACTCGGTACGCGACGTCAACCAGGATTGCCTACTAGATCTGACGCTCGGCTTGGTGCGCGGTATGCACTACCTAGAGGACAATAAGATCATACACAGCTTCATACGCTGCAGCAATCTGTACGTGACCAAGTACGATCCAGGGGCAAACCGCCTAGACGCAAAGATTAGTGATCCCGGCTACCCGCGTCCCTACCGAGAATCTGAGTGAGTAATGGTTTAACATAACCTCGCCACCCTTTCTTGCCTGCACTTGGCTAAAATATTGGAAATTACTTATTTATAAAATATAAAATATACCAATCCAATTCGCAGCTCGCCGTGGATTCCCACAAAATACTACCGGAATCTGCAGGCGGCTAAAAAGGATCTGAGCACCCAACTGTGGGCCTTTGCCACTACCATTTACGAGATATTCTCTCGCTGCCGCACTGACTTGCGTCAACTAAAGCTGGAAGATCTGCAACGGCAGCGAATACTCGATGGCAATATCCTGCCGGTGCTCGATACGGATATGTGCCCGCCCCTCATGTTTGAGACAATCATGGACGGTTGGAGCGATGATCCGGACAAGCGGTTCAGCCACCACAACATCTTCTCCCGCCTCATTCGTATGAAGTCGGAAGTGCAGGACCACTACCAGCCCCCCCCTGAGATCGCTACGAGTAAGTGCCTTTAAGTCTTTGAAAGAAAACCCGCCTACTCAGAAGTAGAATTAAAATTCCTGCAACAGTTTTATTTTATTAAATACATAACATAAAAATATGTATATACAAGGAAAATTGAAAGAAATCCATCATGAAATCATTATTAATCCAGCACAAAACCATATTTCTCTGTCCCTCCGCAGATGGTACTGGCGATGCTGATGATGGCAATAGCACCAATGAGCCACCGTGCCACTATCCCTTCCCTGGTGCCCAAATGTTGATGGTAGTGGAGCTGAACGACTGCCGGCTAATCTACAGCATGGCCGACAAGATTGGTGAAGGCCACTATGGTGAGGTTTTCCGCGGCCATCTGGACTTTTACGACAAGGAACGGCCGCGGGAGCCGGTGGCCATCAAGAAACTGAACACGCGGCAGGTATCAAGCGATTTTCTTCGCGAAATCGGAATTATGCGGACTCTAGATCATCCAAATGTCGTCAAATTCAAGTATTGGGCTGAGAGGTCAACCTCCATTGTGATGGAGCATCTGTCGGGGTCTTTTGATGTATATTTAAGTTTCGAGGCACCGAAACTCAATAATGCACGTCTCGTTGGCTTTGCTTTGGACATAGCACATGTGAGTATGACCTAAAACTCGGGGGTTATCAGGCAGGAGAAGATACGGAAAGTTTCGATGTGTCTGGGCCTTCCATTCCCTCTTATATATACATTTTATATTAAATCAAAAAATAATTATTGGCTCACTTACAGGGCATGAAATACTTATCCGACATGGGCTTGATTCATCGGGACTTGGCCGCCCGCAACATTCTTGTCGATCGCAGTGGCGGTCGAGATTGCGTCAAAATCTCAGACTTTGGCCTGGCGCAGTTTGCCAATTCCGATGGTTATTACTTAGCCCAGAGCAATCGGGAACTGCCCATTAAGTGGTAAGTCTTACATAGGTGTCATATTTTACTATCACTTTTTAATTGAATTGAAACCCATAGAAAATACTCGAATCAAAAATAAATCTCAATAATTTACTTCATAAACCAATTCAAACATAAATTGATATTCGTATTTTGAACACAGACATCCTTGACATGATTTCGCTGGCAGTCAATCCAATTATATTCCTAAAGCAGCTATAAATATATATACCTATATACCCGCTAGTGTACAATTGCATAGAAACATTCCTAATCAATATAATATTATATATCATCAGGTATTCCCCCGAGGCCATTTCCACAAACAGATTCTCATCGTACTCGGACGTCTGGAGCTATGGCGTCACTCTCTTCGAGGCCTTCTCCAGGGGCGAGCATCCCAATTTGGTGCCGATGCAGACGTCGCAGGAGGATTTCCTGAATCGTCTGAACATGGGCGAGCGGTAAGTCTGATGAGGTGACAAGGCTATCTAAAGCACTGCTTTAAAGTAATTTTTTTGATTTGCCAACGCGTAACCTATAGGTCAGAATGGTGCCCAAAATAGGTTATTGTTAATGCCATCTCATAGATAATCTGCTATTTGTTTAGCATTTCGTTATTGTTAATTTTTGACTGATTTTAGAATAATTGGAAGCTACTTGACTCTCTCAGTGTTGCAGCTAAAAAAGAAACTCTCTTGTTCGCTACTTTGCCTGTACCTTGCACACAAAGCATGGAAGAGGAAGTGAGAAAGAGATAGGAATCAGTCGTCACATTATTGCATTGATACTATTAGGGAACCAAAGCAGAGCAGAATGCCTCTCTTGAGAATATAATTCTTTACTTCATTTGATTTTATAAGTAATAGTTAATCTAATGCATTCTCTATATCCTTTAGCCTACCTCGACCGAATTGCCCAGACTACATGTACGACCTGATGCTTATGTGCTGGCATAGCACGCCCAGATCCCGGCCCAGCTTCGCCGCCATTGTGGAGTTTATTTCGCGGGAAGTGGGCGACAATGTCTTTCCGCTGGTGGAACAACAGATTCAACAGATGCAACAGTTGCCGCCAAATATGGAAGGGGAGTGAGGAGAGAAGGAGCAGAGTGTTTTGAACACAACGGAATGATAATGACGAAGATGATATACACATATAATTAGGAATACGTTTTTTAAGCTGTTAGCATTTGTAACTGTATGTTTTTAAAACACACAACAAACCCATACCCACGTGACGACGCAATGCCTTCAGAAGAATCACAAAATCCTATCCCCAACCCCTATCCCATGCCCATCTCACGCCTTTGGTCTAGCCTTTCTCTAGGATTCTCGCCAGAGCCTTAGTTTGTATTCGTGTTCTAAACCCTTTATCTCTTGACTAAGTGTAGGGCGCCCCCAGCCTCCCCATCCCATTGGCTTTACATATATATATATATAATATAATAATTCTCAATCCCAACATTGTGTTATATACATATTTTAGCCGACTTTGTTAAATATTGTTAAGCTTGAGCTTAATTTTTTGTTTGGTTTGCAATGGCGCCCACGCATTTATACAAAGAAATCGCAAAGCAAACTTTGAAACGTGTAAATAATACATAATATAATATACAATATAAATTAAACTAGTTACGGCAACACACGGTAATTTACACGTACGAAGATTAAGACTAAGAATAATCTAACAAAACAAAACAAAACAAAACGAAATAAGAAAACATATGTGCACATATAGTCCTAAGGTAATGTCAATTAATGTTGATCAAATGCCATTTTTAACCTACAGAATACTTCGAAACCGAAACGAATTATATATATTTACAAAAATGCTGTACAAGCGCCACTATACAAGCCGGTATATGCACTAGAAACCAACCAAGCAACCAGACCCACAACCGCAGGCACAATAACTTATTATTATTGATGTGTTAATTGAGATAGGGATATATTTCCGGCAAAATAAATCAATTTTCTTACGTGTTTAAACAAAGTAATTACTTTTAGACCTCTTCTTATTTATTTATTAATTATTTAATTATTATTACAGATAGAGGCCTGTTGAGGGGATCCTTAGAGGGTAAAGGGGCTGGAATTGAAGGATCTAATAAATTAAACAAACGCTTAAGGGTAATAATATATATTATGTATATTTTCCAGCGTTAATGAAATTACAAGCATTTAGATAATACAGACAATTTATATATATCTACATATATATGTATATATTTCTTAGAGAATATTATAGTTCTTTTAATAATATATTATTATTTTCGACTTCACCACAAAAACGAAAGAGACAGCACTACTGACCTTTATTGAAGTCCCTTTATACCCAAAATTAATTAATTTATAGGGAAATAATGATGTATATCCGCTTAACATTATCTTAATCCAATTTGCTAGACTTTGTCTGCCAATTATCATAAAGTATCATGACAATTTTGGTTATTTGCAATTCTTGTGTTGATTTCAAATATTTGCATTTACTTTCGAACACGATTAGTATAACAGCTTTCTGTGGAATTCAGTTTTCACTTGTTTTATATTTACAGTTTTTAAATGTACATGTACTTTTTAAAATTAGATTAGGGGTTACATCATTAAAATTGTCAAAAATTGAAAAAAAAATAATTCTTTCAAATGCCTTAATATAATAATTAATGTGCAGATTAATTAACGATATAAAAACTAACATAGAACTGTTTTCCGAATTAAAATTGGAGCTGTTTTGGCTGAGCTATGTTTATTTTTAAGTCAGATTTGTCAAAATTTTAACGGTTTTTAACGGTCGTTGCCTAGCAGCCGTTACCTCTGTTCATAAACCACTTTCAAATATAACGAATATAATTTAAAAACCAGTGCACAGTTTGACATGCATTGGTGGATTCCAACTTTACAGTTTGAGAAGCACTGTTACAGTTTGAGAGGTTTTTGGTTGACCCAGTCCAGTGCTTCTCAAACTGTAAATGTGATTTGGTCCAGTGCATCCTAAACTGTGCCAGCGCGACCACGAAAATCCACTAAAAATTTGGCTTGAGGTACCAGGCCAACAGAACCACATAGCAAGCAGCTGCACCAAAAAATTTTAGTGCACCCAAAACAGTATGCTGCATTTTTTGGTAGAGCGAGACAGAGACCAGAGAGGCAGAGGCTATACAGGCAGAGGTTACATATACAGACAGAGGCTACATATACAGGCAGAGACTAGAGAGAGCGTAATAGCATTGTTTTTTCGTATAATTGATGTCTTCTTTTGATCATATTATGGCCAAAAATCAACCGATACCCAAATGTCGTACATTTTTGGATTCGCTATAAAAATCTTTATTTTTTAAGAATAAAAGAATTATTATATATATTATTATATAAGAATAAAATACGGAGACAACATTTTTTTGTCGATTTTTGAATTTTTATTTTCCTAAACTTCTAAATTCTATATTAATTCTATTCTAGATTAATTAACGAAATAGGAATTAACATAGAACTGCTTTCCGAATTGTTTTGGCTGAGTTATGAATATTTTTCACACAAATTAGGACGAAAAAACCGATTTATAGACCCAAAAATACATATTTTCTTAACAGCATTATTTTTAAACTGAATATGCAGACTTATTAATTACGTAAAAACTAACTGACTAACAGAAATGCTTTCCGCAATGAAATTAATGCTGTTTTGGCCTAGTTATGATTATTATACTCAAGCTGTTAGCTGTTTTTCAGATGGTCAAAGAGTACAGCAAATACCAGCTGCCACTTCTGCTCACCTGGTACAAATGTTTAATAAATTATAATTTAAAAAACCGGTTCTAAGCAGAAGAAACTGTCGTGTTCGTCTGGCATTTAGTTCTGATAGATATACAAAATTATTATACAATAGGTAAACCCATCAAATGGGATTCCAAGTCAAATGTGTAGCCAGCAGCCTCTTTAACTTTCCTCGCATGTCTGCTCAATTATTTGTATTTCTTTTCATTCAATTGCATTTTAACCTTCAGCATTTCTCAATGGAGGAGATATTGTGCAAAAAAACGAAGTACAAATAAAAAGAGATACCTGTCCGTGTGGATGTGGATGGCATTTTTGATTGACATCAAATGAATCGCTGCACTTGCAAAAAAATCTATCATATCTTATCTTATATCTTATCTTAAATAAATTAAATGTGGCCTCATGTAAGATGGCATTAATTTTTAACTACTATATTATCCTGGAGTTATTTCTATATTTTGATTTTACAATTTTGAAAAGTCTTAGTTGCTTTATAAATATATTTAGAGTGCAACGACGATGCCTCGTTGCCTCTCCATGATATGGGAGTTTTTCTGAGACTTTTTTGCTTCTCCTTTTTCTGTTTGGCATTGGTGAAAGTTGTTGCCTGTCAACTTAAACATTTGAATGTTTAATTGTTAATTGTATTTCGTTTGCATCTCGCTGACATGGTGGCTGCGCTGCGCCGTCTCAGCTTTTGACCTTTTGGGCAAACGTCCTTCAGATGTGTGCCAGGCAGGTGAGTGAGAGAGACCCGACCCGGTGAACCGAACCAGTGGGTCCAGGTGCCTTTCTCCTTTCGGCTCTCGTCGTTGCCGTTTCTCCCACCAAATCTTCGATGGTCTTTTGTTGCCGCTTTTGGCATGATTATGCGAACATGCGAAATCGACTGACTCCCTCCGACGACGGCTACTTTCAACTAAAAAATAAAAAAGAAACACAAATAAGTATATGAAAAACAAACAAACGTGCTTGAATATAAAGAAAAACCAAATAAAAACCAAAAAAAGGTTGAAACTAATATCTATCGAGTCAATTTCACTTTTCATTGTCTTGTCAACACGCTTGGCGGTGCGGGGTTCATTGTCTTTGGAGATTTTTGTCGCCGAATCCTGGACAAAAATCGCTGATTGCAAGTTGTCTGTGCCTAGGATCGACTTTTAAAGGCAATCAACTTTCCAAATCCAAGGGGGTCTCCTTCGAACCACTTTAATCCGACTTTTCCTGTACGAAAAATACAAATCTAAAGCACAAAATAAAAAAACTGCACCCGAATCGGGGTTTTAAAATAATAAAGAAAATATATAAACAAGGAAACAAGTTGGCAGACATGTGGAGTGAATTTATGGCTTAAGATTATAGTAAAAGAGAGCTGGGTGATTATATGTGTTATATATGTTATATATAATATATATAATCTATACAAAAATATAATAATTAGAAAAATTAAAGAGCTAGTATCATAATTTCCAGAAGCAAGCTTCATCATTGATAACTATCTTTTTTATATATTATCATGTTATTCCTCTACCAATTACTGCCTCAATATCTTTCATTCTGAATTAATTTTCAATTATTTGAGGTCTCCAGCTCCCGTTGAAAGCCCACTGAACATGTCGAAGTGACAAAATATATGGCTTGTTGGCCAAATTTGAGCCGTGGCGACGTTCGACGTTCGCCGTTCGACATTCGAAATCGTGGGCGAGGCAACGAGCCAAGTTGTTCGTGAGCTTTGCTGGGACTTGGGACTTGGCTCCGGTGTGTAAGTTTTTGGTTTACTTGGGTTCAGTTGGGTTAGCCGGCAATTACAGTTAGTTTGTTGGCCGGGCTTTATGCAAATTGCGTGCATGACAGCCTGGCTTGGATTGGATTGGCGGCGGGCCGATTGATTGACTGATTGGAAAGGTGTGCGCATGCGCACGCACCGCAAGTACACTCGGAAAACAGGGGGGGGAGACGGCCAGACGCTAGCTATTAACCTTGATTTGCCAGCAAGCCAATAAGCGAGACAAAGAAATAATGCGGGGCTCAAAGGGAAATAAATAACGCCAGCCAAGAGGCCAGAGACCACTGAGTCGTGCAAATGAAGTCATTTCGAGTACTCGCCTAGCCGCCATCCAATTGAGGGCAAGAGCTTAGCCAAAAATAGGTGTAGGTATACGTATCGACTCGAAAATACTTCTCCAAGCAGGTGTTGTGCGAGGCAGAATTATATATATATATATATATTTGTTTTCTCAGCGGAAATTGTCGAAGACTTTTAGCACTTTACAGTTTGTAGAGCGAAGATAAAGGCCAGAAAAAGCACACCAAGCAAAAAGTATAATAGAGCTTATATATTATAAAAATAATAATTATTATACAACAAAAGGTTACAAAAATATTTAGAAATTCAAAAAGAATATAAGTATTTAAAGAAATATTATTAACTTCAGTAAAGAGAAGCCAAATAATAACAAAAACAAATTCTGCAATATTTATTGATTTATATCTGGTTATTATGAAGAAGATAAATCAAAGAGGAATAGTTAACAAACAAAAATTTCATCATAATTTAATCCTATTCACTATTTGTATGTCTTTAATTTTTTAATTATTTTCCTGGAAATATTAGTATTAGTTTTCACCGCATTAAAGTGCGTTAGTTATTTGACTTCTCCTCGGGTCAATTCCCTCGTCAATTCGTGATCAACACATTCTTTTAAACATTCCACAATAATAATAAGAAATTAAATTAATTTCCATATACACACACTTCATTGGTTTATTTTTAAAGTGCTGACCTCAATTTAACGCTTTTGTTTGGTGTTTCTTTTTTTCTGTATTTATTCCCGCAGATATTTTAATTACCCGACAAAAAGAAGAAGCAAATTTAAAACCGGCTCAAAATCCTGGCATGACATCAGCCGTCTAACCAATAACCAATAACCAACCATCATCCTCATCACCATTATCGGCATTAATTTCTAAGCCAGAAACCGCTGTGAGTAAGAATATAAAAAATTAAATGCATGCTTTTAGTTTTTCAGATGCCGCCGGCGAGGTTTTTTTGTGCTAAAAGATTCTTTCGGGTAAATCTACTTAATTTTCGATGTCTTTGGATGGACGAGGGTCGATTGAGCAGGTTGAACTGCCATCAAAGCAATAGGAGAATTAAAATCGGGTAGGGAAATTTCTAATAATTATAGATAAGGTCTATATCTCTTCATAGTAGAGTAATTTTTATGTTTAATGTTGATTAAGAACGCTAGTTATGTTGTGAAATATAAAAGACTTTCTTACCGATGGAAACTCTTGGCTTGACCCTCTTGCGGAAGTTTCTTTCACCTCTCCAAAGTGTTCTTGCCACACTCGGCGAGTCACACAACAACACCCGGTCCGTGGCCGTGTGTGTAATGTGTGTAACGTACTTATGCCTGGCATTCTGTGGTATCATCTCCATTGTTGGGGGCTCTCTCTCTGCCCACTGTCACTTCCTCGTCTTGGAGCTGCTGGTGCCACGGCCGCTATCTTCTGTCGCCGCCAGAGATGCGATGGTTTCCACCGGAGAAATGGGGATTGGGGCTTGCGGGGATGAGGAGTTGAGGGTTTGAGGGCTCCGGAGACGGCGGCTTTTGTCAATTCATTGTCAACAAGTCAGTGAACTTGTGTGTGCCCAGCTGAGAAAAAAATAAAGGGGAAAAAAGAGTATACAAAGAGTAGAAAAAAATAGAGGAGGCAGAAGAGACCCAGCAACCCAAAACCCTCAGAGAGGCGGCGGATCTTCGCGGGGGGAGCTACCTGGCGGAGGGCCTGGTGTGGCTTTTTCTTTTAAAAATAATTAACATAAATTAATAGGAAATGAGTGGAAGCAGCTCCATGCCGTGGAGCAGCAACAACAGTTACCATAAAAAAAAAAGAGCTGGAGAAAGGCGAAGAATCAAATACTCTAAGTGCTAAAAAAGAAGGGAGGCTAGAGACAAAGAACAGTACTCCATGTAGTGGCAAGGAAATGATTTAAATATATTTATAGGTTAACAAGTAAATCTAACTAGTTAATTTTTAAGACTTCAATGGCTATGAAATGTAAGAAGTACAATTTATTAGTTACCTGAAGTGGTTAGCTTCTAAGCTGGCAGGGATTGTATTCAGAATCCAGAAGGTATTGCAGAAATCCTGTAATTTAATAAAAATCAACTATTAACTACGGGAAAATCTTACAAAAATATATCTTGTTGTTTATAAATTACCTTAAGAATAGAATAACAAATTCAAAAATAATAAATAAGCAGAATGAACGTTTTTAGAGAGCACAAAACTATCTCAGAAACATCAGCGCGAAATGAGAAAAAGAAACCAGGAAGGCAGAAGAGTTCGTGTCTTAAGTCTTTTGTTTTTCGTCTTTTTTCGGCCGCCAAAAAAACTTACATAAGATGTAAGAGAGATGTGGAGACTGAGACTGCGACTTATTTATGGCTCACGCACCCCAAAGCTGCGAAAATGACAAAACGCAACTCGTATGCAAGCACAGGGCAAAATAAAAATAAAAAAAAGTAAAAAGTAACTAAGTTTTGGTATTTAAATTGCGGCAACAGCAATTCCAACTGCAACTGCAACTGCTGCTGCTGCTGCTGCTGCGACTTAATCAGCACCTGTCAGGCCGGGCCTGGCTTTCAGCCTGCCAAGAGCAATCCAGGAAGCGGTGGCCACGGCTAAACCCTAGACCGGAGTGGCCCAATGCTTCACATGTTGATTAGGTTTCGTTTTTACCGACTCTTTTTCCTTATAGCCATGATGTAATGTATACGCTGTAGGCACACACACACCCGGCCCGGCCACAAGGAGGCGACCAGATCGGATCGAATGGGAATGGCTAAATCGATTGGCAGAAACGGGTTTTGTCTGAGCCAATAGTTAGTCTCCAAAGCTGAGAGGAGCTTCAGCCGGACCAACATTTCATCACCGGCCAAGGGTTGCCTAGTTGCTTGGCTGCCTGGCTGGGCGGAATGAATTATCGAAGATTCTTAATGATCTCACACTGGCATTAGCATTTCGAATTGAGTAGCGAAAGCATTATAATTGAGATAAATGTCAGACTAAATATAGTTGATGAGCCAGTCAGGCACGAGCTAGGGCCCAGAAATGCTGGAATGTGCTGGGTTATTTAGTTACAAGATGAGCTCTTAGCTTGGATTAACCTATAAACAAAATAATAAACAAGTTTGAAAGGTATATGGCTGTCTCTGTGCCCTCTTACTTTGCTTTAAAATGCTTAATTTCGAGTAGGCATTTTAATACCCTAATTTTTTGAACAAGTCAGACTTTAAAATAACTATAACTCAGCCAAAACAGCCTTAAATGCAATTCGGAAAGCTTTTCCAAGTTGGTTTCTATTTGGTTAATTAATCTGCATATTTAGTTTTGAAATACAGAAACATAATTTTTTTGTCAATTTTTGACAATTTTAATGATGTAACCCCTTATCATTTTTTCAAAAATTGGTCAAAATTTTTTTGTTCCATATTTAAATTATTTTAATTCTAACTAATTAAGATTTTAACGGCGATTCGGAATATGAACGGCATTTGGCTGTCATTCCATTTTTGGCCAAATTATGCTCTTCAGAAGACATCAAATGCGGATTTTTGGGTCCTTAAATCGGCATTTTTATATCCTAATTTTTGTTCAAATCATTTTTAAGACAACATTTTATTATTAAATGATTAAGATTTTAGCAGCGATTCCGAATATAAACGGCATTTGGCTGTCATTCCATTTTTGCCCAAATTATGCTCTTCAGA